>CAUYLG010060340.1:0-83723 GCA_963573385.1 Cacajao melanocephalus | reverse complement strand
TAGCATTTCTGTGTGGTGTGTGGATTCTGCTGCCGTGTTAGGGGCTGTGGTGTAGCATTACTGGGTGGTGTGTGGATTCTGCTGCCGTGTTAGGGGCTGTAGTGTAGCATTACTGGCTGGTGTGTGGATTCTGCTGCCATGTTAGGGGCTGTGGTGTAGCATTACTGGGTGGTGTGTGGATTCTGCTGCTGTGTTAGGGACTGTGGTGTAGCATTACTGGGTGGTGTG
Organism: Cacajao melanocephalus; assembly: GCA_963573385.1. Classification (NCBI taxonomy): domain Eukaryota; kingdom Metazoa; phylum Chordata; class Mammalia; order Primates; family Pitheciidae; genus Cacajao; species Cacajao melanocephalus. The sequence goes on along the minus strand of CAUYLG010060340.1, from coordinate 83,495 downwards.
TGGATTCTGCTGCTGTGTTAGAAGCAGTGGTGTAGCATTACTGTGTGGTGTGTGGATTCTGCTGCCGTCTTGGAGGCTGTGGTGTAGCATTACTGTGTGGTGTGTGGATTCTGCTGCTGTGTTAGAAGCAGTGGTGTAGCATTACTGTGTGGTGTGTGGATTCTGCTGCCGTGTTAGGGGCTGTGGTGTAGCATTACTGGGTGGTGTGTGGATTCTGCTGCCATGTTAGAAGCTGTGGTGTAGCATTACTGTGTGGTGTGTGGATTCTGCTGCCATGTTAGAGACTGAGGTGTAGCATTACTGGGTGGTTTGTGGATTCTGCTGCCGTGTTAGAAGCTGTGGTGTAGCAAACCTACGGTGGTGTTCCCTGATGGGCAGAAAGTCACTATGTTCAAGTTATTAGGTAGCAAAGCACACCTTATCTGGGATGTGTCATGATGCCTGCAATGAGAGGGCTGGTCTGTGTCAGTCTCGGTGGACAGGTTTCTTTGTGTGCTAGGTCCAGTGGGAGTGTCTTTCCATAGGAACGTGTGGAGGAAGACTCTGAGGGACCACTGCTGTGATGGACTCGTGACGCTCACTAGGCCATGGGTGTGAGTGCTGATGCCACCCTGATCTCTCCATTTTAATTACCTCACCCAGGACCTGGAGGTGTCCATGTGCTTAACCCTGCATTCAGAATGAAAATGTTACAGTTCCTAAAGTTTACCTTACCAGTTAGAATATTTGCTAAGAAGGAAACAGGTGGTGACATTTGAATGTATATCTTCAGGGTATGGAATAGAATTTCCTGGGAATCGGGGTTGCATTTGACCAGTGTAGAGACCCTTCTGTGCTTGGTGTGTAGTGGACAGTCAGTGGAAGCGTTTTAGGTTGAACTGAATTGAACCTGTGCTTGTATCAGATGCCAGGGGCCCGTTCCTGGGGAAATAACGTAAGAGAAAAGCATAACTAATTAAGGGAAAATGTCTCAGAGACTAGCTTTCAAAATAATTAAACAGTCAAAGACTGCCAAAGGTCTAAAGTTTGTTAGATGCTCTCCCAAGTAATTGAGTGGCTGTATGGCTGGCAGAAATGGCCTGTGAGTGATTTCAGGGTCAGTTCAAACAAAAATTATCTCCTGAAGAGAGGGATCCAGTTTAATGTTCTTAATGAAATCAGTGATGCTGTTAACATTGCTTTGAATTCCGTAGCTGTTGGTGTACGTCACGTGACAGCATCCCTTGCATACCGATGGCTGCAGAAAGGAGATGGTAAACATGAGAATGTGCATGTTGGAGAGTGCTTAATAAAAAGATGTGTCTAGTGTTCAGTTGATAGTATTGTCCCTTTTAGGGTTTCCACATGGGACCAACAACAGCCATGTCCCTTGCAGTCGCTGCTGATTATGTCCTCAAGGAGGTGATGTTAGTTCAGCCAGTCCCAGGTCACTGCCCTGGGTGCTGTGGGTAGAAGACAGCGAGGTCATCTCTGTCCTCAGGCTCATGTTTTTGTAGGTGAGAGGGCAGTGCCAACAGCAGGTGAGTAGGTTTTGGGATGAGATCCTCTGGGAGCCCTGGGCTTGGACGTTGGGTGGGAGGTATGGGGAGGGATGGCAGGGTCGTGGTGTGTGGGACTGTTACGGCAGGACTGTGATCCCAGTGAAGTTTAGTGTTGGCCTTGCCGAGGTGCAGAACGTGAATTTAGAGAGGCACATTTCAGAAACTTCCGGAGACTGGCACTGCATGCTTACCCGAGTTGTTCTTACTAATTCCAGACATTGTAAAGGTCGGCTTGCTATTCAGGGAATTGATATTGATGTTGACAGTGGTGAAGATACAGCAGTGTGTGGGTGATGGCCACTTGGGTGCTTTGGGTATGTGTGTTTGTTTTTAGAGAAGAGATCTTACTTTGTCACCCAAGCTGGTGTGCAGTGGCCTTCTGGGCTCCAGCAATCCTCCCATCTCAATCTCCCAAGTAGCTGGGACTAGAGGAACACACTACCTTGCTCAGCTAGTTTTTATTTTTTAATTTTTTTTTAATAGAGGTGGAGTCTCCCTATGTTGCCCAGGCTGATCTTGAACTCCAGGACTTAAGGGATCCTCCCAGCTCAGCCTGTTTCGTAGACATAGATGAAATGTGAATGGTTGTGTCTGGGCAGAGGTTATCTCATGGAAGGATACTGCTCTCTGTGGAAGCTGGACAGAGCTGGCTTTGTGGTGGTCCAGGAATCCATGACTCTGGGGACCACCTGGTGGATGGGTGTGGAGAGACGTGCGTTAGCACAGCTTGGATGTCCACATGGTGGATGGAGTAACCCTGTGGGCTTTGCATGTGTCTTACGGTCCTCCAGAGAAGTAGAAGCTGTCAAATGTACATGGGTGTGTGTGTGTGTGTGTGTTTACACATATATCGACCCCATGCTTATATATGTAAATCTCTTCATGTACGTCTGTGTATATAGAGGGAGATTTGTTATAAGGAGTTGGCTCATGTGGTTATGAGGCTGATGAATCTGAGATCTGCTTAGTGAGCCGAAGGTGCGGGAAGAGCCGATGTGACCATTCTAGCATGAAGGCAGGAAGAAACATGGTGTTGCAGTCCAAAGGCAGGCAGGGGGCATTGCATAATAAAATTTATTTTAATTAGTTAATTCAGGGTTTTCCTGCTCTACTGAATGGGGTTGAGCTCACAGGAGGGACGGATATGTCATGGAGAATGAACGCATCACACTGCCATCACTCAGTGAGTAACTCGCTTGGATTCCGGCCTGCTGGGGGCACAGAGCTGGTCTTAGCCTAGCTGTTCATTTTCCGTATTCTGCTGCTTTCCTATCGGCCTTGCTGACGTGGGAGGGGTGGCTCTTTCTGAGCCGGCTGTTTCTGCGGACAGTAAGGACTCGCCTGTGGTCGTGCTTTATACAAAGCTGACCTCCCGAGCCCACGCCCACCACTCCCTCCATGGGCTGTCACGCTTCTTACTGCTGACAGCCCAGAGCCCTGGGGCTGTCCGGCCTGGCCAGGCCGAAGCCTGCAGGCCCTGCTTTCCTGCTCTTCCTTCCCAGGTCACAGTAAGGGCTCCCAGTGTTGGCCACCTCCTCTCATACCTCCTGCCCCCCCAGTCCACCTGTGTGGCCCTGGTCCCCCAGTGCACCTATGTGGCCTTGGCCCCATGGCAGGCCCTGCGGTCTGGGTCTGGGGTCCAACGCATTTCACTTTTCCATTCATGGTGGTTATTTCTGTCTCTGTGTCTTATTACACCTGAGTAAACAAATCCCAGTTACCCTGAAAAGAAGCAGAATCTGCACCTGTTGCTCTCCCAGTTCCCAGAGGGTCCAGTGGGCTCTGCTCCTACTGGAAAAGCAGGTGCTGGAGTGTGGCAGGTGGCACGGAGTGGCACAGGGACCTCTTCTCTGGAGCTGCCTGGGCGGCTGTGGCCAGGGCATGAGCTAAAGGGGGTGTGCGGCAGCCGTGGGTGGCCGCAGAGGGGCTGGCAGCAGTTGAGCCACGTGGAGCTAAACTGAGTGAGCCAGGAGGATGGATGAGGGTGCTGGCAGCAGAGCCGGCCGCACCCACGGGAGCCGTCACACAGTGGAGCTGCCCTCCTCCAGCAAGGACGGCTCATTGTGTAATAATCCCGGTGGGGCTCACAGGCTGCGTGGCAGGAGCCGAGCACAGCTTGCAGGAGTTCCAGGTGTTCCTGAGCAGGGTTAAATGCCTCTGCGCTGTGGGGCTGGGGACAGCGTGGGGGGAAGCCGGGAAGAGCCCGGGCCAGAGGACCCCCCGCCAAGGAAGAGAAAGAGCTCTGAGCCGGGGGCCGGAGGCCTGGAGGAGCCAATGTGGGAGAGATCCTCGTGGGAGGGCCCCAGTGGCCGCGATGGCAAAAGGCTTCGGAGCAAACTGATCGACTGTAATTACATGAAGGTGAAGCTGGTGATGATGTGTCAGATGGGGAGTGTTCAGGAAAACTACAAAGGTAAGAACGCCGTTGACAGAACGTGATTTGTGACGGGAATGCCTGTCGATGGAGCACAGTTACGAGCCGGTGGGGATTTGCTTGAAGCTTCTGTGGTGACTATTTTCTTACTGGAACATGTTGATTCAGTGATTAAAAATGATGGTGATTGTAGCACTCTGTGGGGGTGTGTTTAAAACGTTCTAGTCCCCTAGGCTCTTGGGTCTGCCTGAGCACACGTGGCACACACCAGAGGTTTCAGGAGAGAATCGGGAATGTGATTTGAGCCAGTGGCTGATTTTGAGGTCCTTAAAGTTGAAAGTCCTCCGTGAATCCCTCCATGAAAAAGGACACTTAGCCCCTCTGAGCCTCAGTTTCCTCATAGATTGAAAAGAATCATCACAATTCTGTTAACAGGAGGACGCAGTGGGGCAGGGTGTGGGGATGTTGTCAGCTGTCACACAAATGCATCATGCCAGACGCGCCAGGGAGGGATGGAGGTCTCGGCACTTGTGGAGCAGGATGGAGATTTGGAGTATGGGGTTTTGAGTTGAGAATCATCATTGCTCTTGGTAGTTTCTAGAAATACAAGAGAAAAATAAGACAGAGTTCAGAGAGCGAAGTTGCAAAAACACCCCACAAAGGACCAGAACACAGATGCACAAGGCCCCCTGAAGGAGCAGAGTGGTTGCAGGCCCATCAGACACCATGGGACACATTCAAATTTTGTAGCACAGTGGAAGGAAGTGCGTGTGTGTAGTCGAAGGGACACTGGCCAGCCACAGGGTCCCAGGAAAACAGGCCCAGAGTGCCCTGCCCTGCCCAGGGCTGAGGGTCCAAGGAGAATGGGCCCAGAGTGCCCTGCCCTGTCCAAGGCTGAGGGTCTCATGTTCTTCATGGTAGGTCCCTTGACTGGGGAGGGCGCCGGCCTGAAGCCACCTCTGAGGAGAATTTCTGGTCATGTCATGGACACAGATTTACTGAGGCATTTAGTAGGCGTCATGGACACAGATTTATGAGGTGGAGTATGTGTTCAGCAGGCATCCTGGACACAGAGTTAGGGAGGGCGAGAATATATTCAGTAGATGTCATGGACACAGATTTACGAGGTAGAATATGTGTTCAGCAGGTGTCCTGGACATGGATTCACAAGGTTGAGAATGTATTCAGTAGACGTCCTGGACACGGATTCATAAGGTTGAGAATGTATTCAGCAGGTGTCCTGGACACGGATTCATAAGGTTGAAAATGTATTCAGTAGGCGTCCTGGACACGGATTCACAAGGTTGAGAGTGTATTCAGTAGGCATCCTGGACACGGATTCATGAGGTTGAGAATGTATTCAGTAGGCATCCTGGACATGGATTCATGAGGTTGAGAATGTATTCAGTAGGCATCCTGGACACACACTTATGAGATTGAGAATGTATTCAGCAGGCGTCCTGGACACAGACTTATGACGTTGAGAATGTATTCAGTAGGCATCCTGGACACAGACTTATGAGATTGGGAATGTATTCAACAGGCGTCCTGGACACAGACTTATGAGGTTGAGAATGTATTTAGCAGGCATCCTGGACATGGACTTAAGAGGTTGAGAATGTATTCAGTAGGTGTCCTGGACACGGATTCACAAGTTTGGGAATATATTCAGTATGTGTCCTGGACACGGATTCACGAGGTTAGGAATGTATTCAGTAGGTGTCCTGGACATGGATTTATGAGGTTGAGAATGTAGTCAGCAGGCGTCCTGGACACAGATGTACTGTGTCCTTCGTGTATCCCAGGCTCTATCCCTGGAAGAGGAACGAGGAGCAGCTCCCAAGCTCGGTGCTCAGGTGCCTGTTTGATTCTTACAGTGACAACATGGGTGATGTTAGGGGGGACTGCATACTTGACACCTTGCAAAGGCATCTGTGAAAGGTGGGTTGCACCCAGAAAACAGCATGAGATTTTTGATTTAGAGGAATACGAAAAAATAAAGCACAGGGGAAGAACTCGGTGATAAGGCTGGACAGCTGTTCACTGGCCCTTCCCTCGCACCCGGGGCCAGGCTCAGGGTGTCCACATGAGGCAGGGATTAGATGGGAATCGCTGCCCTTGATGCAAGAAGATCTGGAAGATCACACAGCCTCAGAGTTAGACAAGACTTGAGGCGTATCTGCTATGAAGCCTGATTGAACCGAGGAGGAAACAGGAGCATTGAAGCTCACATCAGGGTAGGGGTAGGGAGGGCCAGACGGCTCTGCAGGCAGTTTTGGCTGCAACCCACTCGTCAAGATTTGTCTTGAAAAATGAAGACCTCCCCGCCATTCCCCCTTTAAAAATCCCACCCTGTAGGACTCAAGCAGTATTTGCCTGGCTTTATTGAGAGTATCTGGTAACAGTCAGGGCTGCAGTCTAATTATACTTAGAAGGAACTATTGATCTTGGTTTCCATGATTTATACTACAAGTCACTTCCATTTTAATTTGAGTTACCAAGAATGGACACGTTAGTGCAGGAGGAAATTGAAATGTACTGGACACTATAGAAATTACTTTGGTCTCTGTGACTTCGTTTTTTCACCTCAGATATGTGTATTTTTTCTTCTTGCCATTGCAATTCTAATTTTCTGTGTTGTATCTCTAGGACGAATGAGCTGATCCATGTGCTTATCCTGATTCATGATTTTCTTGTGCCCCTCAGTCTGAGACAGGCCACACTGATGTGTTTGCATGGGATTGAAGGCTGAGAATTCTGAATCAGACCTGGGGACCCGGCCTCTTCTTTTTGCAGGCCTTAGAAACGTGAGTGACTCACTGTAAAAGCCGGAGCTGCGCAGCCCGTGCCTTCCTGGAGGAAGCGATGGCGGGACGTGGAATCCAGTTTGTTCTCCTCTTGGTGGATCGCGTGGTCACAGAGTCAGTGCACATTCCGCCAACTCTGCTGGCCACCAGGGTTTAAAGGCAAATGCAGTGTTGTATCTGCCTTGGGAGAAATTATCCTGTCCTAGCGAGGTGGTGACGTGAGCAAGTGGTTCCTGTGCTGGGTGCACACCAGGGGCTATAGGCTCACAGAGCATGATGTAACAACACTACGTTGGAAGCCGGGGGTGAGAGGATTCTGTGCAGAAACGGCCCGAGGAAGGGACTTCAGTGCTGAGTCTTTTACAATACCTTGCCAGGGAGACAGAGATATTCTAGGTAGTGGAGGAAGCCTGCAAAGACTACATGGAGATGCAGGGAAGGCAGGTGTGCCCTGGGCTTGCCGCCACATAGGACGCGGGACACAGGCTGTGGCCAGACACCAAGAGCAGGTGCCTTCTGCAGGTGTGCGGGATTGGGAGGCTCATGGAGACCCCACACTGCAGAGACTTCCTCCGACTGTCTTCCAGAGCTGTGGGAGCCACACCAGTATGCCAGAGCATGGCGCAGAGGCCGTCCTATTAACAGTAAAAACCAGGGAACTCAGATGTACATTCTGTTTATTATGTAATAGGAGGGAGGCGCTTTGCTTATGGAAATCCCTCTGGAACTGCATTAATTGAGAGGACTTTATGGGTTGTTCTGAAGATGAGTGGGGATCGAGGCAGGGGAAGGGTGGAGGTTTGGGGGCTCAGACCCTTTCGTCTGGTCCTTAAGTCCCCAGTGAAGATGACACAATCACAGAACTGTCTTTGTCAAATGATTTCACGAGGCGGAAGCAGTAAAAGAGAGGAATTTTTTTTGCAGCCAAATAGAAACGTGTGTACATAGGAGGTGCGTTTGAGGAAGTCGTCAGCTGAGTCCAGGCACTGGGGCCGCGGCCTTGGGCTCCTGGATCCTGGTCCTGGGGCATGTGGGTCTCTGAGGGCTGAGGAGCTGCCTGTGCGGCTGACACAGTCTGGCTGTGTTTCTGAATAAGCGACTCCCAGTTATGTCCACACCATGACGTCTGGGGGGCTCCCACGCTGAGGGAGAAGGGAATGGCAGGGGCGTTCCACATGAGGGTGAGAACAAGAGCTCTCTGCCTCTCCCGCCTCCTGGCTCTGAAAAAAGAATCAGGAACATGTTCTAGAAGAGGCTGCTTGCCTTTCTTTCTTAAATTCCCTGGCTACTCCAGGATCCTGAGATTCCTTCTTAAATTGCCTGGCTACCCTGGGTCCTGGGATTCCTTCTTAAATTCCCTGGCTACCCCTGGATCCTGGGATTCCTTCTTAAATTCCCTGGCTATCCCGGGATCTGAGATTCTTTCTTAAATTCCTTGGCTACCCCAAGAATGGGATTCCTTCTTAAATTCCCTGCCTACCCGAGGATCCTGGAATTTCTTCTTCAATTCCCTGGCTACCCCTGGGATTTCTTCTTAAATTACCTGACTATCCCGGGATGTGAGATTCCTTCTTAAATTCCCTGACTACCCCAGGAATGAGATTTCTTCTTAAATTCCCTGCCTACCCTAGGATCCTGGAATTTCTTCTTCAATCCCTGGCTACCCCAGGACCTGGGATTCCTTCTTAAATTCTCTCACTATCTCTGGATCCTGGGATTCCTTCTTAAATTCTCTCATTATCCCTGGATCCTGGAATTTCTTCTTAAATTCCCTGGCTACCTCTGGGATTCCTTCTTAAATTCCCTGGCTACCCCAGGACCTGGGATGCCTTCTTAAATTCCCTTACTATCCCTGGATCCTGGGATTATTTCTTAAATTTCCTGCCTACCCGAGGATCCTGGAATTTCTTCTTCAATTCCCTGGCTACCCCTGGGATTCCTTCATAAATTCCCTGACTACCCCAGGATCCTGGGATTCCTTCTTAAATTCCCTGGCTACCCCAGGATCTGAGATTCCTTCTTAAATTCCCTGGCTACCCTAGGATCGTGGGATTCCTTCTTACATTCCCTGGCTACCCCAAGATTTGGGATTCCTGGCACTTCTGTTGAGAATCCCAGGTATTTCAGCCATTATTTTGAGGCACTGCCACTTGTCATAATGTTCTTCCTGCAGTGAGAGCTGGGACATTTGGCTCCTGGGGAGCCTTGGCAGGTCTCTTACTTCCTTGTGAATTTCATTTGTTCTCTGGAGCCCTCACCAGCCTGTTCTTAGTTTCTGAGTAAAGCCCTCCCTGTCATCCTACTGGCCACCCCCTGACCCCAGGCTCCCTCTTCACTGGTCTGCTGAAACACGGTGGTGGGTGTTGGCAGAGGAAAAAAGGCACGACTTGGTTTTTTTTTTCTTTAAAAATCTTTGGAGTCTTGTTACATTCTTGATCTCCATTTTTTGGACTCTCGATTAAATGACGTACTGCATGTAAACCAGCTGTTTTGAGTCCTATTGCTGGAATCCGTTTGGCCTCCATCTTCTCGAGGAGTAGCTAAGGGGATGTTTGGTACCCATGGCTGGAAGGAAACTGGGGAGGGTTTGCCTCACACAGGTTTTATTTGGCAATCTTTATTTGAAGAGTGTTCTCTTATCAGAGGAAATATTCCCTTCAAGGAAATACTGCAGCACAAACATACTCTCTGTGGCATTCCTGTGAATTTGCTGGGATCTTGGAGGAAGAGCAGGTGCCTGATGTTTTTGTCGACAAACCTTTTCCCTCTCATCTTTGGCCTCTAGACACTGTCCTGACCAAATTCCATAAACACACATGCAGTCCAGCAGCCACATGTGTTCTGAAATAGAAAAGACTAACACATGTTCTCTGAAGTCATAACCTTTGGATTTTCATACACTTTGAGTAATTTATAGGAGGGACTCTCATGATCCAGTTCTTTTCTTCTTATGATTTACAAAGGGAAAGTCTCTCAGTAGAGATGGAGAAAGACTTGAGAAATGGTTCCAGGTTAAATAAAACATGAGATGTGATGAGTGCACCATGTGGCCTTCTGCTCAGTTGTTTTTAATTTTCTATAAAACACAGGAGTAGAACACTTGGCAAAATATGAATAAGAGCTGTCAGTGAAATACTGGCATTTCAAGATTTGGATTATCGTATTGTGATTATAATGAAAATGCCCCTTGGTTTTAGCAAACACACAGTGAATCATTGTGAAGGTCTATCATGCCTGCAATGTAGTGTCAAGTGCTTCGAAAAAAAATTACATGAAAAAGAAAGAACAGTAAACATGAAATGTCGACATTCGGGACATCGGGGTAAAGAGTACGTAGGAGTTCCCTGTACTGCTTTGGCAACTTTTCTGTATGTTTGAAATTATTTCAAAATGAAAACTTAAAAAAACTTTCTTAAGAAGTGTTGATACCCAGCAGTTTGAAAAAGATCAGTCAGCATTTCGCATTCTTGATTCACAACTCTTCTTTCCCGCAATCTTTCTGTGGGATCTTAGACTGTTGGGGCAAAGATTATATTGGACATTTATGTTTCGGGTTTTGTCTTCCCTCCTGCAGGGATATGTGGGCAGGAAGTAGTATTTCTGGAGTTCCTGTGGACTCGTCTATAAAGGCACCTTCCAAGCCTGTCCCCTAATTCCTGCAGAGCCTGCACAGTGGAAGCCGCTGTCTCTTTCCTTCAGAGAAGGAAGCTTTGGCTTATGAGGTGGTCACGGTGTGATGGGAATTCAGGTCTCTCCATGGTTAGCTTCTCTTTGCCATGGCCGCTGCTTCCTTGACTCCTTATAATTCTGTGGGTTAGGGAGCCCTCTGTCCTGGAATGGCTGCCAACCCTCGCCATGGGCTCGGGGGTGAGAATGGAACCACATACAGACACCTGGCTGTTCATTCTCATCCCACTTAGCGGGAATGGCGGGCTGTTGGAATCTATCTATTTTGAGCTCCATTGAGTGGGACCTGCTTGAAACAGGCCACCTCTTCGATTCTTGCCTTGGTTTCTGCCTGTGGCTACTTGAGGCGGCTCTGAGTCAGCTGCGCATCCAGGGGCGGAGAGGAAGTGAGTGCTCACTCCTGCAGGGTGCGTGGCATGGCTATTCCCAGCTTGTGTTGGGGAAGGTGGAGGCAGAGCGGGCACTGGGCGCAGATGTGGAGACTCATCTTTGCATTCGCTCATCCAAAGGAGCTCAGCGAGGACATGGACCCCAGCCCCGTGTCAGCTCTGGGGGAGACGGGATATTTAGGGAACCAGAGTACCCACCTTTTCTTCAGTTCAGGCTGTTCTGTCCAAAGAAGAGCATATCAGATGCACATGTGTTCCCAGCTATAAGAGCAACAGAAGGAAAGGGTGATTTGCTATCCAAAGATAGAGGTTTCCCCAGCCTGCCTCTTTAGACCCTAAAGAGCAGCAAACATTCCTATAGTCTCCTTCTTTGTCTCTTCCATATTTCCAAACCCCTTAGAGTGTGATTTGTAAGAATGTATGTCACTTGGCTTCTCTTTTCACCGGGAATGGCACAGCACCTCAGCCTGGCAGACCATGTGCTGCAAGCTGCATCAGTGGACGTTAAATCCCACAGCTTGCAGAGGGTCTGCTGCCTTTCCCTGGGAGATGCAGAGGCAACTGCCCCTCAGGAGTACTAGAAACATCTTCTCTGAGTGGCTCTACTGTGTGGGCATCTCTCTCCCTTCCCATGTGGGTCTAGGACTCAGAGATGTGCTCTTTGCCTTGGACTCAAAGCCGTGTGTGGGAGCCCTCGCTGTGCCATCTGTATGGCAGCTACCAGCCACGTGCAGTCCTGAACCCATGACATGCTGCTGCTCTGAGTCCAGCGGGTCTGTCAGTGTCAAACATTATACGTGCCAGATTTTGAAGACTTAGTATGAAAAAAATGTGAAGTATGTTATTAAGTTTTTTATGTTGATTGCATCTGGAAATGACATTTTGCATGTGTTGGGTTAAATAAAATGTATTACAATTAATCTCATTTGTTTCTTACCGTTTTAATGTAGTTAATAAAACAGTAAATTGCACACGTGCTCACTGCATCTCTCGTGGACAGCGTGGCTCAGTTGCATTTGCAGATTCTTCCACCGAATTCCATGTTTTGGGCATGGGTGTGCCTCTGTTGTATTCTGTAATCTGTCCTAAGTGTGCGTCCTCTGCGAGATGTGCATCCCACAGGCACAGGAGCCGTGCACACCACTCACTTTTCACAGATCCCTCAGAGCAGCGTGGTTCCCGTTTGTTGGGTAGTGGGTGGGATTTCATATAAACCTCTGGGTTGGCTTCTCGTTTTTCGTGGCGTATGAGCATTTATGTGCTTTTTCTGTGGTTATTATTAAAATGTCTATTAATTATTGTTCATATTTGCTTACTGAAAATTGGAGAGCTGCGTTAATAGTCGGGACGTTAAAAAATGATTGTTTCTAGGAAACCGGGAACGTTCTAAGAGTCAGGGTAGGAAGTTCGGTAAAATGACTGAGGTCCCTGCCCAGTGGGACCCATCTCCAGCCTGCTGGAAATGAGCTGGCGGAGCATGTTGTGGGTTGACCTGCTGGTTTGTTCTGACTGAGTGGAGCAGAACACTGTGTACCATGCGTCGCTGAGTCACGGCTGGTCTGTGACGAGGGTCTCTCAAGAGAATGAGCCTGTGTAGGATTCTGTGTGGCCCAGTCAGCAGAGTCCAGAGGCCCAGAGCAAGCAGCCTTGACTGCTCCCATCAAGAAAGAGAAGGGGACTCCAGGGGACTCTCTTCTAAGGTGGCCACACATGCTTCTACATTGGAAAAGGCAAAGTGCAGGACCCAACTGATGTGTAAAACTCTAGAAGGACTTTTGCTGTTAAATAGGAACTCTGATTGCATTGCCTCCCCTGGGAGATAGGGACTTAATATCTAGGGAGGAAGGGAAGCCCCCTCGCCTCTCCGTGTGTCCGCAAGCTGGAGCCGGGTTGGAAGCTGGAGCCTGGTTGGAAGCTGAGTGCAGGGTCTTCTCTTTTTGTTTTGATTTTTAGTTGCTGTTGAGCACTTAGGGTACAGCCTGGTGGCAGCAGGGAGCTGATGTTTAAGGGAATGCTCTGCGGATTCCTAGGAAATTAGGTGAGAGCATTTAGCCAACTTTTTCATGACTTTTGAATAAAATAAAGGGCTGACCGGGAGAATGTTTCCAGCAGTGTAAGAGAAGCTTCTGGTCCATTGTTTCACCACCTTGGACCATTGTCACAAAGCACACTGCATGACACCGATGGACGATCAATACTGCCCTTTCTAAAGGCCTAGACTTACGTGTGAACCTTCCTCAGGCCTGAGAGCTGGTGGCGAGGCCTGTCCCTGTGTACAGAGGTCTGGACGTGATGGCCTCCTGTGTGAAGGCCAGTAAATGGCCTGCACATCTACAGACATGCAGTGCCCTTGAGCTGCAGCACTCTCCTTAAGACCTTCTCCAGAGGATGTTCCTTAAGCCCCCCTCGCTTGCCTGATGTGCTACTCCCTGTCTTGCTGTTTTTCTAGGAACATGCTGTCATTTAGAAAGGATCCCTGGTGTGCCAGGTGGAGCCGCTGTCCACATCTAGACAAGGAAGTGCTTGTTATACTTTTTCTTCGTCTTGCCGTGTGTGCTCAATGCAGGATGTACTTACAACTGGCCGAGAGGCAGCTGTGAGTCAGCTCCAGTCATTACCACAGTGATGGGCACGCTCTTTCTTATGGATTCTAAAACATGCCCATGTTTGCTCAAAGCCATATTAAGATCAAAACAGAAGTGATGTTTTAAGTTTTTCATCATCTCTGTTGTTTCAAAATCTGATCTAATTGTCATTGGCTTTCTCCAAAAGATTGTTTCAAAAGCCTGTTTTTCTTCATGACTATGAGAAGATTTCTTTAAAGAGATATCAGTAACTGGAATTTTTTAGAATGTCACATGATTTTCAAAGCCAAAAACAACAGAGTGGAAAGACCCTTGGCTCCATGGATGGTGGGGTACATTTATCACAGAAAACAGCCCTTCTGCACAAAGAGCTCTGGAGTTGCTTGGGGATGGAGGAGCTGGAGGAAGCCCTGGAGAGCACACCCTTGGAAGGCGGGGACATCATCCTGCCCACCTGCCTCGCTGTGTCTCCCAGTCTTCTGGTCTTCTCCGTCTCCTGCAGTCAAAGGAACCTGGTATTTCTGCTTCTGTGCTCTGTGTCTTAAGCTGCGTGTTCCCTGTCTAGGCCTCGTTTTCTCTTATTGAAGGTAAGGGAGTATGAGCGACTCTACGGATGCCTCCAAATCCAGTATCCTGCCTTTCTGTGACTCTGTGATGAGATGACAGGTGCCTGGGGTCGTGGGGACAGGAGGGATCTGTCCTGGCCTTTCTGCAGTGCTGATTCAGGGTGGAGCTGAGGGTAGTTCCGCAGTTCTTACTCTCGTATCAGGACCTCTGGCCTCATGCCCCAGACAGCCCTTCCTGCCACACACATCTGCGAGGCCCGCTGTGCACTTTGAAGAAGGAGAGGCACCGCGGTTTCTGACTTAGTGCATCAAACGCTCAGTGTGAGCCATGGTTCCCGCATGAGCCTGTGAATGCCGCAAAGCTCAGTGCCAAGTTAGACTCAGGGTGCTTTCCTTTTAAATTGAGACAGGGTCTCCCTCTCATTATATACCAGGCTGGTATATAATGGTGACAGAGCGAGACCCTTTGAAGGCTCGCTACAGCCTTGAACTCCTGGGCTCAAGCGATCCTCCTGCCTCTGTCTCTGAGTAGCTAGGACTGCAGATGTGCGCCACCATGCCTAATTTTTAAATTCTTTTGTAGAGACAGGGTGTCACTATGCTGTTCATAGAGGGTCTGAGGGTGGATCAGGGTTCTAGAGGGGACAGAGGTGGAGAGGGAAGGCCAGGCTGGACCCTGAGTAGTCTTTGGTTCTGTGGAGCACATGGTGCGTGTGGAGAAGGGACCTGGGCTGTACCCAGCCTAGAAGGGCCTCCCCTGTTCCCTGCAGAGGTGGCTGCTTATTCCTGGCTTCAAGAAAGAGGCTTCAATGGCCACACTGGCCTCCTGCTCAGAAGCCAGGGTGTGGTCTGGGGGTGGCCAGTCTGCATGGCAGCCCTGTAACTCAGCTTGGGAGAGGCTGTGGCCTGGCCGTGAGGTGGCGTGGGCATGGCCAGCCAACGTGGCAGCCCTGTGTGGCTCAACACAGGGGCCATGGGATCCAGCGGGAGCCCAAGTCTGGGCTCACATTGCCTCAGAGGCCTCTGCCTTAGGCCCTGAGGAAGAGTGTGAGGATGAGACCAAGGTGAGAGGTGAAGGCATCTGTGCTGAGGACGTAGAGCCTTTCTACCTCCTCTGCAGGCAACCTTTGGAGACACAGCACAGCCACCACTGGCAGGGCTGCAGAAAGCTGGATCAAGCTCCTGCCTGGGAGCGGGAGATGTGCGTGCAGCCACAGCTGGGGCTGGGGTGCCCCCTTGGAGGCCCTGGGCTGCGGCCCCCACTGAGGCCTTCCCAGGGTGAACACCCATGGGCTCCTGAGAGCACACACCAGGCCCCCAACTGCCTGAGAGAGAATCTGGGAATAGAAGGGAACTGGGATCACCGTCTTTATGGTGGAAAGTGTCTTTGGCTGCTGTGGAGTGCGGTCAACTGCTTCGAATTTAAACGAAGGTCACAGGAGCCCTGGAAAGACCGTGGGGCCTGCAGCCTGAAGACATGGCTTACAGTTTGAGCTCTACTACCTATTTGATGACAGTTGTGACATTTACTTAGGTTCTCTGAGTTTCCATTTTACCTTTAAAATTGGGAGAACAGTAATGGCAATGTTCTGAGGTTGTCAGGTGGCCAGGACAGGCATATGCACAAAAACCAGTGCCTGTGACATGAGGTAGTCTTGTGAGGTCAACTGAGCCAGGGACAGGGACAGAGAGGGGACAGGAACACAGAGAGGGGACAGGGACACAGGGGACAGGGACACAGAGGGAGGAAGCAGAGACGGGACAGGGACACAGAGAGGGATGGGGCAGGGACAGAGACATAGGGCAGGGACACGGGGGACAGGGACACGGGGAGAGGGGGCAAGGACAGAGAGGAGGGCAGGGACAGGGGGAGTAGGGATACAGAGAGGGGGCAGGGACACAGGGAATGAACAGAGAGCGCGGACAGGGACAGAGCGAGGGGACAGGGACACAGGGAGCAGGGACAGAGGGGACAGGGACAGAGAGGGGACAGAGAGGAGGGGGCAGGGACAGAGACAGAGAGGGCAGGGACACAGAAGGGACAGGGACACAGAGGGGGGCAGGGACATAGAGGGGGGGCAGGGACAGAGAGGGGGCAGGGACACAGAGGGGGCAGGGACAGAGAGAGACGGGACAGGGTTCTCAGGCCCAGGAGTTCCCTGTGATTTTGCTCTGGGAGGTTGTCCCTACGGAGCCGGGATTTCTCATCTGAAATGTGGGTGTGGAATTGTCTGTGAGTGTCCTGTTTGGGACACGCAGGAGCTGACTGCATTTGTGTCCAACACACGGTGTAGTCAGAGGCTCTGGGTAACTTTGAATTTGGGGCTCTGGCTGGCAGCAGCCGGGGAAGGCAGCCTGGGGTGTTTTGGGCCAAGGAGGAAGGAAAAGTTTTCAGGAGCAGTCTGGAAAACCAGTGTTCATTGATGCTCTTCCTCTGCTCCCGTGTCTCCAGATGGTGGAGTTTTGTTTTACGAAAATTTAAAAGAGTTTTATGCAGCCACTTTTGTTCTGATCATTATCCAGGGAGAAAAGATCACCCCCTTTCTAGGAGCAGCTGTTGATGGTCGTCCATCCGCCTCACTGAGGGGTCTGCTCCAGGAGGAGGGGAGGAGACAGGCTGCGTGGGAGACTGAACCCAGGAGTCAACAGCCCTAAGATATCCCCCAGAGTGGGCGGAGGCTCCTCCCTGCCAGGAGAGGGCCACAGGGATGTCACAGTTCAGTCACGCCCCCACCCGCCTGCAGGTTTTGCAGGAATCGCTCGTAGTTAGGCTCCATACCAGAAGCATGGTAAAGAGCTCAGCAGTGTGTGTTCAGGCAGCCCCATCAGAGAATAGGCCCTTTCCTGAGGGCTTTCATGTGGGACCCTCAGGGGGTCCTGGGATGCTGCTGTCCCTGAGTCTGAGTCGTGTTTGTGGGGAGGAACTGGTCACCTGATCTCAGCTGAGCTAGCATCCAGACAAACACAGCAGATGCTGTCTGGTCGTAGATGGACTGAGGCTTGGGCAGTTAGGTTCTGTGTATCTAGGATTTTGGAAAAAGACAGTGGGTTTTCTTGAGCAGTGGCAAGGTGAGATGTAGCAGGGTCATGTCCCAAGCCCAGTCCAAGCAAGGCTTCCCCATGCCCTTTGCTTTGTCAGCCTGAGGGTCTGTGTTACTGGACATGCACGTCAGGCTGGAAACCCATCAGGCCCTAGATTCCATGAGGGCTCATTAGCAAGTAGAAAGTGCCTTTGGAAACCATGGAAGAGTGTCTCTATCTGGAGACGGCCTCTCTTCCTCCTCCCCTTTCGCCACAGGCACCATTGGAAAAAATAATAGCAACTCTCATTCTTCTGGAGATCTAATCCTCAGGAAGTGTACATTTCAGATTGCCAGCCACAGCGAAAAGCCATCATGTCCTGAGCAGCTGTGTCCTCGCAATGTTATTATTCTTTCTGCAGCTTTCTTTGATCGAGATGAGCTCTCTAGCATATATGAAATTGCAAGCGTATAATATTTTACATCAGTGTCGGTCCTATATTCTGATTCAGTAGCCAGAAAATACATTTTTTCAAAATCTTCCCTTTCTTTTTTTCCTCATTGGAAGGTCACTGAAACCTCTGGCGTTAAAGTCAGCATTTACAGGGCTAGCATTACAGGTGCTTGGAGGTCCTGGCTGGGAGGCAGGTGGGACTGTTGCACCATCAGCAGGAATGTTTTCGTTCTCTCTCTTAAAAAAAAGTGGTCTTATTTTTTTTTGGTAGAGATGGGCTGTCCCTGTGTTGCCCAGGCTGGTCTCAAATTCCTAGGCTCAAGTGATGCTCTTCCTTTGGCCTCGAGTGATTGGGACCACAGGTGCATGCCGCTATGTCCAGCTAATTTTTGTATAGATGGGTTCTTGCAATGTTTGTCCAGGCTGGTCCTGAAATCCTGGGCTTAAGTGATCCTCCTACCTTAGCCTTCCAAAATGCTGGGATTACAGGCATGAGCCACTGTGCCGACCTCTGAGCATTTATGTTTATCTAAAGCTTTGCTGCAGCCTGTGTAACCTGACGTCACATCTATTTTTCCCACTTCAGGGAGGGAGCAACACATACTTGTTGTGTTTCTGGCACGCTCGGAGCTCACCTTAGGAAGGCTGGGGTCTTTCTCTTCCCACCTTGAGGAGAGAATAAAAAACCAAAGGCCTCACCTGGGATGTACTTTTCCCACTTACATCAGCCAGAACAGCCAGAATCAGTCCCCAGGTCCAGTAACTCAGCTCTCCTGGGCTTGGATTATCATTCCTAAACTCCATAGATGACTTTTACTTGTCATGGCAGATGGCAGCTCAGCTGCATTTCATGCTGTGGAAGACTCAGGGGCTAACTGGACATCAAAGCCATCTCATCTTCTCCTCTTCATTCTTCATTTTCCCAAAGAAAGCTTTCATCGTATTTCAGTGAGGTGCGGTCATGCTAGGGAATCCTACTTCTGACACCAACTACATTGGAGTCCCTAAGACCAACCACAGAGTTGGTGATTTGCTCAGCATGAGGTTTTATTCATAGGTAGGATTCATTACAGTGAAAAGACATAGAGCCAAACCAGCAAAGGGAAAAGGTGGACAGGTCGGAGTCCGGAGGAAGATGGTGGAGGCTTCCACGAGTCCCTCCCAGCAGTTACACGGGACCTGTTTGCTTCTCCAGTGATGCGTTGCCAGGGTGTGTGGAGTGTCGTCTGTCAGCTCTGCTCATCTGAGCCTGGGAGTCCAGGGTTGGGTTGTGGGTTGGCCACATGGGCTTTTCAAGCCTGAGTGACTGATGACAATCACAATTCCCAACTTTCAGAAGAAAATCTGATGCTCAGCTTGCATCACATTGTTTAGACAGAGAGTCTGGGCTCAGACAGTGTTATAGTGTTAAGGGCTACTTTATGTCAGATCATAGAGTAGAGAATTGTTCACCAGTTGAGTGCTCAGACACAGGGTGACTGCCTGCAAAGGGTCCTTTCTCAGGATCGCATTCTCAGGCTTGCTGCTTTCTTTTCTGCAGTGTTATCAGTGGAAAAAAAATCATAAGATGAGATTTTACATTTTTTAATGAGAACTCCTTGAGATCTAGTGTGTATTTTTATGCGCGGAACATTTTAGTTTGGGCTGGCCATGTTTCATGTGTGTGGTACCTGCGTGGCTGGCAGCTGCTCTGTAGGAACGCAGAGCTCTATTGTGTGGGTGTTACGACACGGCCATCCCGCCACAAGCGCAGTGAGAACCGCTGTGTACAAGATCATGTGGAGGAGCTGATCATATATTTTGATGTGAGACACTATTTAGTGAAGCATTATTGATTGATTAGGTTGAAAATTGTCAAAAGTTAATGAAGGTATCTGAACAGTGTGTGCTTAAATTTCTCATCAGGAATTCCAGAAAGTCAACCTTAGTCCCTCACAGATAAGATATGAATCTATCAATGTTGAAGACCAATAGTGAAGACATTGAGATCTCCCTCCAGATGATTAATCTTCAGATTACAAACATAACACTGCTCTGTTTTCACAAATCTGCAACTTGTTTGGGCATAGAAACCATTTGGCATCTAGCTATATTATAAAATTTGCCCTAATGAGGAAGGTAGTATGACTGTTGCTCAGAAAATATTTTGTTGCTGATCTGTTAGGTGGTAACTGATCCCTGTGGGTGATCCAGTGGGTGGCAACCATCCCTGTAGGTGATCCAGTGGGTGGTAACCCATCCCTGTGGGTGATTCAGTGGGTGGTAACCATCCCTGTAGGTGGTAACCAGTCCATGTGGGTGATTCAGTGGGTGGTAGCTTATCCCTGTGGCTAATCCATTGGATAACATCTGTGCGGGTGATCTAGTGGGTTACTGATCCACATGAGTGATCCAGTGGGTGTTAACCAATTTGTGCAGGTGACCCAGTCAATAATAACCAATCCCTGTGGATGATCTGGTGAGTGGTAACTGATCCATGTGGGTGATCTGGTGGGTGGTAACTGATCCCTGCAGGTGATCCAGTGGTTGGTAACTGATTTGTGTAGGTGATCCAGTTGGTGGCAAGCTCATGTTATCACTCTGTCAGGACTGAGTGCCACGGTGCTCTTGAGAGTTCTCTATGAACTCTGTGGACTGCAGAGCCATTCTCATTGCAAAAGAACCCCCATTATACACACACAGAAATACCAACAGCGCAGTAGCTCCCCCGTCCTGCATGGTGGCCGCCAGCAGCCCTGGTAGCACAGTCTGCATAAAGCAGGAGGGAAAGCCGTGGCACGCCCTGTCCTGCTGCTGGGGTTGCGCATGGGCCGAGGGCTGTGGGACGTCAGGCAGCAGCGCCACCTGCTGGACACTGCGGCTGCACTTGGCCGTACCCCGGCCGGGGCGGCTTCAGGCTCTGGCACCGCGGAAGGCGCCTCCCAAGAGAGATTCTCTGGTTCCCTCAGCCCTGGCTCCTGGTGTGCCTGCATCTGCCAGGGAGACTGTCTCCTACTGAACAAAGCAGCCGAGTCATGCTTTACAGTAATAATCCGGGAGCCCGGGAAGCCACATGTGCAGGGATGCGCCACGCCCTCCACCAGGAATCTCAGGGTCCGGGCTCCTTTCTGTCTGGGGCTGGGCGCCGAGTGGTTTGGGCTCTGGGGACGGGCCGGGGTCCTGTCAGCAGGGACTCTCTCACACAGGACTTAATTTTGGGGGAAGGATTTTCATCTTGCATTGACCCTGCACTTCCTGTGATGGGCCCTGTGCGCCCTCTCGGCTCAGGGCGTGGAGAAGCGCACGCCTGTATTCCAGGAAGAGTGGCCTGTGGAGCCCGTGGTGGCTCTACGTTGCTAATCCCTGACCCACAGGTTGCTTGGCCCCTTGGTGTTGTGTGGCTGCCAGCCTCACACCACCCGGCCCAGGCCCCGCTGGCGTCACCTCAGTCACACCCTCCGCCCGCGGCACTGTCTGCACTTGGCTGGGCCATCCTGTCTGGGCCCTCTCTGTCCACAGCTCGGGTAAGGGCTCTGCCAAGTCTCCATTCCCACTCGTCACTCTTGAGGGCCCGGCTCCCTAGTCCCTCCTGTGCCAGCCTGCGTGCACTATGGCCCCTGACCCCGTGCCAGC
Source organism: Cacajao melanocephalus (assembly GCA_963573385.1). Lineage (NCBI taxonomy): Eukaryota > Metazoa > Chordata > Mammalia > Primates > Pitheciidae > Cacajao > Cacajao melanocephalus. The sequence continues at coordinate 62,460 of CAUYLG010060340.1, read as the reverse complement.
CTGCATGTGCCGTGGCCCCACTGACCCCATGCCAGCCCGCGTGCGCCATGGCCCCCCAACACCGTGCCAGCCCATGTGCGCCATAGTTCCCCCCGACCCCGTGCCAGCCCTCGTGCGCCATGGCCCCACTGACCCCGTGTCAGCCTGCATGCGCCATGGCCCCCCGACCCCGTGCCAGCCTGCGTGCACCATGGTTCCCGACCCCGTGCCAGCCCGCATGCACCATGGCCCCACTGACCCTGTGCCAACCCTCGTGCACCATGGCCCCACTGACCCCGTGTCAGCCCGCGTGCGCCGTGGTTCCCGACCCCGTGCCAGCCCGCATGCACCATGGCCCCACTGACCCTGTGCCAACCTTCGTGTGCCATGGCCCCACTGACCCCGTGTCAGCCCGCGTGCGCCATGGCCCCGACCCCGTGCCAGTCTGTGTGCACCATGGTTCCTCCGACCCCGTGCCAGCCTGCGTGCGCCATGGCCCTACTGACCCCGTGTCAACCTGCATGCACCATGGCTCCACTGACCAACAGGCAGTGCAGGCTGAGCTGCTTGCCTAGCGGTGGGCCACCGGAACCCCAGGCCGTCGGACAGCCTGGGACGGGAGGGAAGATTTTTGACTTCGATTTGGGGCAGCGGCGGAGGCTCTCGCTACGCCGTGTGGAGGACCCTGTTTCTTGGGTGCTGTGATACCGGCAGTCTTGGCCCTGGCTCCGTGTGTGCGGTGCCTGCGGGGAGGAAGGAAGACGAGAGCTCTGCCCACACTGGGCGCAGGACGAGTGGGCGAGGCAGGGGACTGGGTCCGGTGTGAGCGTAGCCCTCGTCGTGGAGGTCCCTTCTCCTTCGTTCTTCAGGCCGGCCTGCCTCCCTCCCGCCACACCAGGTGCCTGCGGGGCGATGGCAGCGTCTCGGCTGGGGGATGTTGGCTCCTCCACTCCCTGAGCCCCACCGGGCCTGAGTTCAGAGGAAGGAGGTGAAGCAGGCGGTCACAGTGGCTTCCGGGACGCGCTGTGGGAGGCGAGGCCGCGTCCTCAGAGCCGGGCACGGGTGGTAGTGCGGAAATGCCCGGGCGCTGCCGGCGCCGCCTCTCTGTGCTGCTCCCGCGCAGCCCAGACCGCCCTTCCCGCTGCCCCTGGGGCTGAAGGGCACTGCGGATGCAGGTCAGGCCGCTGGAGCTGGCAGTGCCGGACACTGCCCTCCGCCATGAGTGACCCAGCAAACAACTGACGATTGCGAGCAGAGGCTAGTCCTGGCCTGAGCTACGCCTGAAGCCACTCGGGAGCCAGGGCTGGTGGTGGGTTGGGAGCAGGGCCCGTGGGCGGCGTGACTGCCGCCATCTTGGAGAGGGGCTGTCTGGGTGGGTGCAGGGCCCGTGGAACGCGTGACTGCCGCCATCTTGGAGGGGGGCTGTCTGGGTGGGTGCAGGGCCCATGGGCGGCGTGACTGCCGCCATCTTGGAGAGGGGCTGTCTGGGTGGGTGCAGGGCCCATGGGCGGCGTGACTGCCGCCATCTTGGAGAGGGGCTGTCTGGGTGGGAGCAGGGCCCGTGGGTGGCGTGACTGCCGCCATCTTGAGGGGATGCCAGTGTGGTTGGAGGTTGTGACTCTGGAGAGGTTGAGTATTTGGAGATACAGCTGACGGGATTTGCGGATGGAAAGGATGTGTAGTTGGGTCTTGGAGAAGATGGGGTCAGGGATGCGTCAAAGGCCAGCCTGAGCGGTGGAAAGCCGAGTTGCCATTTGAAAAGGAGGAACTTCCCTGGTTCAGGTACAGGTGCGGGTCAGGCCGCTAGATGTGTGTCTGGGAGTCAGGATGGGTTCGTGCCGGACGAGACGCTGGATGGTGGCAGCTGTAGACAGTGTCTAGAACCACGGATTGGCTGGGGCCGCCCAGGAGTGAATGCAGATCCAGGAGAGGATGAGGGGGGTCTGCGAGAGGAGCCCTAGGCTTCCATTACTGAAACCGGGAAGATGCGAACGTTCAGGCGGAAAAGACGAGAGGAAAGGACGGTCAGGCCAGCGTCTGCCCGGGCAGGACCCCACATGTTGGCACGTGCCACGGCATGGGCTCCCCAGGACTGGCCTCCCGCTGCAGCTTCCTCATTGTGGGTCACCCTCTTTCCGGCACCTTCTCTCTCTCTCCCCCAACACGTCCTGGTTCCCGTCCCTCCTGCTGCATCCCGGGTAGTCATCAGGTCAGTTCAGGGGCATGGCAGATGTTCTGCTGTTAGTCATGGGCAAAGTAGAGCTGCGGGGCTCCAGGCCTGTTTGGGGGCCATCTTGGGACGCTGGTCATGCGGGCTCTCCAGAGAACACAGGCACCTGCCATGAGCTCTTTGGTGTAATGGAATCGGTGCTTTTCTGCTAGCAGGAAATGGGAGTAGTGGAAGATACTTACCTGGGCCCGACACTTTTTAATATATTTTCAAAGTGAGGCGCGCGCGTGCACACACACACACACACACACACACACAAAGAGACACTCTGACAAATCACTGCAGTGTGTCCTGTCTTGCCTCTCCAGGAGACCCAGGCTTTTAGGATGCCTTATCTGCCTGGCAGCACCTGCCTTGGTACCGTGGGGCTCAAATCTCAGGGACTACAAGTGAAGTCACTTGGAGCGGGAGAGTCCAAAACAGTGACTCGGGGCTGGGTTTTAAATCTCATGCCCGGCTGAAGTTAATTTTGTGATCTCAAGATGCAGCTTCTTGATAACATGGTACCAAAAATCATGAGGAAATACAGCATGGCCCATTTTGCTTTATTTGAAGAGGGATGAATATTTACAAAGGAGCACTTCCAGAGAAAATCATTCAATATCCCTTTGTTCAGCCTTTTAGTTATTCAAGTAATACATAAAGTAATGCCTCTTATCGAGCGCTTCATGCGGGTCACGTCATGTTACTTGCAGCACCATTTACGAAGGAACATTTGGTATACAGGTCAGAAAACATCTTTGAAGATAAAATACAGCAGTTAGTAAATTGTAAGAACAAAATTTAAACCTCATCTTTACATCTGACCATTATTTCTCACCTTTCTTTTCAGAAAAATTTGTAGAATATTTCTTATGTTAAAAGATTGAAGCCAAGCAAAAACTCACCTGTAACTGCTGCCCAGCAATAATCATTGTGATTATTTGGATTCTTATTTTGTTCATGTTTTCTTCACATAGATCATGTAAATAGGATAAGAATACTACATTCTGTTGTTTTAACTTAACATTGTATTGCAAATATTTTTTCATATGTATTTTTCCAAACATTATTTATAATATTCCATTGTGTGCCTATATCATAATTTACTTCAATTATAGGACTTCTACCTTGTTTCTGAGACCATGTTACTTTAAAAAATTACTGCAGTGACTCTGTTCATGTCTTTTCACACATTGGAAAAATGTATTTTCTTTTTTTTTTTTGAGACAGTCGTCCTCGCTGGCGTGCAGTGGCATGATCTCGGCTCACTGCAACCTCCACGTCCTGTGTTCAAGTGATTCACCTGCCTCAGCTTCCCGAGTAGCCAGGATTACAGGTGCCTGCCACCATACCCAGCTAATTTTTCTATTTGTGTGTGTGTGTGTATGTGTGTGTGTATATATATATATATATATACACACACACACACACACAAAAATTAAATATATATAATACATATGTATATTATATATAAAAGATATATAACATAACATATATATAACATATATATAATATGTTTTATATATGTTATATATAATATATAAGATATGTATAAGATAGCTATAACATATACACATATATTACATATAACACATAATACACATATATAATATATAATATAATTAATATTATATAATATATATTATATTATAATTTATAATAAATGTAATATATAATATATAATGTATAATATAATGTAGTATATGTTATATATCATATAATATATATTATATATTGTAATATGTATTATATATTATATGTTGTAATATGTATTATAATATATATATATTTGGTAGAGATGGGTTTCGCCCTGTTGGCCAGGCTGTTCTTGAACTCCTGACCTCAGGTGATTTGCTCACCTCAGCCTCCCAAAGTGCTGGAATTACAGGCGTGAGCCATAGCGCCTGGCCAATAAATGTGTTTTCAAAGGGAAAGCACACTTTCAGTACCCTTGATAATTACTGCATTCATGAAGGTTGTCCCAGTTTATGCTCACTATTTTTAATAACTCAGCAGATGTCTACCGTGTGGCAGGCACCCAGTGCTGGGAGATGTCCAGGTACTCCTTGCAGGCATGAGAACATCATCATTCAGATGGGTCCTCACCTGGGGTATCATGCATTTCCTAGGTCAGATGAGTTTTAAAGGAGGAGAGTAGCTAATGACCTTAGTGGCTAAAGGCAGTCTCAAATGCATGTTTGTCTTACCCCCTTCTTTCACAACTGTTAATCATTTCAAGGTCCTGGTAGACTCATTGCAGCCACTTGGAAGCAAAGTAACTTCAGGAGTAAGGGGATGAGTTCTGGGCATGCCATTTCCTCCTGCTGATTCTGACTCCAGTTCCTCCACTTGGACTTTGTCCTTGCCCTCGTGGAAGTGCCCTGTCCCAGTGGGTTCTTCTCTGTTGGCACTGACCTCTCATTTTTTAGTTGAATTTACAAGTTCCACTTTCTCCCCAGGTGTGGAAGGGTGCAGGTCCCCTTTCCAGCTCATGGAGCCTGCATTGATGGAACCACCTCATAAAATAATCTGACCTCATTTTGCAGAGCTGAAAGGATGCACCTCCTTGTGACCCCACATTTCCCAGTACATCCTAGAGCCCAGGTTTTGAACTTTGAGAGCTTAGGCCCTCTTCATGCTATTACTAAGGACCAACCATTTCCCAGAGTTTTTGTTTATGTCTTTTGATGTTTATTGCATTAGAAATTAAAATGGAGAACATTTCAAATTATTTAGTGCTTCATTTTAAAAATAATCCCTTGGGAGGCCAAGATGGGTGAATCACTTGAGGTCAGGAGTTTAAGACCAGCCTGGCTAACGTGGTGAAACACTGGCTATACTAAAAATACAAAAACTAGCCGGGCGTGGTGGTGGGTGCCTGTATCCTAACTACTCAGAATGCTGAGGCAGGAGAGTCTTTTGCATTGGGGAGGTGAAAGCTGCAGTGAGCTGAAATCATACCACTGCACTGCAGCTTGGGTGACGGAGACACCATCTCAAAGAAATAAAAATAAAAACAACATATTTCATCTTAGTAATAGATGTATATATGAAAAAAACCTATTTTCCCAAACACACCTTACCAAATTTTTGATGAGTGGCGTTATTTTATTTTTTCGACTTTCTCTAATTTCTGGTATATCAGAAGCATGTGGAGTCTCGTGTCTGCATTCCTGATGTATTACAGTGACGTGTTATTTTGGTTCACATGTATGAAGAATGCATTCTCACACAAATACGGAGTTAGGCCACATTGATAAACATTTTGTCATTCCTTATGTTGAAATCTGTTTGTCTGTTTTATATTTTGGAAGGGTCCTTTGCTCATACATGAGAATATAACACCATGCACTGGTCATTTGGAAATTATTGGTTCACTGAATTATGTACGTCATCAAAATGCTGACAGATCCTATACAATATGGAAAACTATCATTTGTTAATATCTCTATGAATTTCATCAGAAAAGCCTTTAAGTTTTGGAAAGCTGTCTTGCTCGTGGTGTTAAATACAGAATTTCTAAACATATTATTTTTGCTTGGAAGCTTGAATTTGATTACTGTAGCAAATACTTTCAGTTCTTTTTCTAAAAGTTACAGGCTCTTTGATTATTTTTAAAAAATGAAATGTCTCCCATGTTGCCATATCCCAATAACCATCGTTTGTCCATCAGTCTTTTTTCCATGTAAGAATGGAGTTGCATGAAAGACAGTGCCTAGTGGAGCTGATGCTTGGTTACATTGAAATTGAGTGCTTTTGTTTGAGACAGTTATTTGCTACACAGCAGAAGAGCTTTATGGGATGTTCCAACTGGTCAGTCAGTCAGGCTTTTGAAAAGAGCTGAGGTTTAATAACACTGACATAGTGAATGCCTCTTCAAGGATATTCTTTTGTGAAACAGACTTTTTTTTAAACTATAAGTGTTTTCTATGGAAGGTGCCATGAGGCCTTGTGCCACTGATGCTGCTTTGGTGACCTCTGCAGAGATACCAGCGGCTAGCCCTTCTCTGTGTGTGCAGTGTTAGGCAACCATCACCATTATTATGAAAGTAGTTTTGACCTCTTGAACCCTAGAAAGAATGTCAGTGGCTCTCAGGAAAAAGATTTCCACACTGCCTAAGAGAAATTGTTTTAAGGTCCATAATGTGGCATTTTCTAAGTTTCCACTTTTTTGTGTAGTGAGAGAATTTGAGATCTACTCTTAGCACATTTTAAGTGTACAATATAGTATTACTAACGTAGTCACCATGCTATACGATAGAACCCCAGAACTTGTTCATCTATAAGTGGAAATTTGTATTACCCTTTGACTAACATCTGTCCATCTCTCTTGCATCCCCTCAGCCCCTAGGAGAAACTCTTACACAAGTGACCAAGAAACATGTTCAAAATGTTCATGGAAGCAGTATCTTTAATACTAAAATTTGGAAACACATACCAATGTTCATTGACTGGAGAATGTATAAATTGTGTTGTATTTATAATGTAACTAAATTATTACACAGCAGTGAAAAATGAACCGCAGCTTCATATATCAGAAAGGGTGAATTTAGAAACATCCTATGGAGAATAAAAAGCAGATCATATAGGAGGACAATATAATAGGATTGGATTTAGATAAAGTTTAAAACCTGGAAAATAAGCAATATATTGACTATGGTTACATATATGATAAAACTATAATAAAAATCAAGGGACTAACTAGTTGAAAATGCATGACACTGTTTAGTCCCGGTGGGGAAAAAGATGCCAGGGAGTTGTGTCCATGCGTCTTTGTGGGTAGGGCCAGTCTGGTAGGTTCATTGATGTAAATTTCCTTGTTATTCCTAATACCTTAGATGTACAGGTGTTCATTTGCTGTGTCTAATATTTAACTAAATTAAAAACATTTCCATGGTCTTTCCATTTCAAGTGGTCATTTCCTAACTGCCTACAAGGGGATGAAGATTTTTTAAAAGACAAGCAAACAGCATTCCACAGAACAGTTTCCTTTCAGTACAGAACTGCCAGTGCCTGCTGTACCAGTTCCTCTCTGCTAGGTCAATACTGATTTCCGTGGAAGACCATGAGAATTTGAAGGCTTGCAGTTGACTCCAGTCATCATCGCCTGGCAGGTCTTCATGCTCAAGCTCACCCGTGTATGTTGTGTTTGAGTTTGCTTCCTGGAAACTGCAAACCTGTGTCGGCAACCACCTTCCCAGGCACACATTTGCCTCTTTACCTCTTATATGTTCATGTAGTTAAACCTGTGATGCTTTTGTTTTCTTACAGCTTTCTTACTCCCGCCCCCTTACAGCTTTCCAAGTGCTCAGCAAAGCCTCTCAGTGTCAGAAGAAGGTGCATTGCTCTGTTTCCTCCCACTGGAATCTTGTGTGTCCATCTTCTTCCCTCCTCCCCAGTGTCAGTTTTTGGAAGTAAATCCTACCTTTTCTGTGTGCTGCTCTGTATGAGGTTCCTTACCCCTCCATTTCAGAGCCCAGGTTGGGTGGGCTTCCTTCTTGGCTTGTCTATCTTAAGGGGGCTGCTGGACACAGATGATACACATTTATAATGCATGGGATTTACTATTTGGAGTGACAGCTCTCCCTTTTTCTTTCCTCTCAAAACTTCAAGGCCCTTTTTCACATAGTCTTCCAGATAAACTTTTGAATTATTATCCCAACTTCCTCAAAAAGTCTCATGTGAATTTTAAATAGGATTGCATTGACGCAGTCTGCCGGCTTGGGAAGAACGGACACATTCCCAGTATTTTATCTTGTTCAACAAACATGGTGCCCTTGCCATTCGCAGCTCTCTGTTCTCATCTGTAGTTTTCCTGGGAACATGGAGGAGTGGTGACCTATGAGTGACATGTGTTGCTCAGTGCTGAGAACATAGACATTGGCCCAGACCGCCCAGATTGGAGTCTTGGCTTTAACCTTTGCGGCCCTGTGACCATGGAAGGCTCATTAACCATCGCCGTCCTCAGGAAGATGGGGTGATCGTGGAGTTAAATTCCCTGGTGGGGCTGTTTTGAGGATGGTTATCAACACAGGCCAAATGTTTACATCAGTGCCAAGCACACTGCACAAAGCAAGCTTGAGATATGTAATTGGTGTGTGTGCCTGGTACATTTCTTTTGAGTTTATTTCTCATGGGCTTCACTTCCTGTATGGTGGTGGATGTGATACTGGAACATCTTTCACTGTGCACAGCATCTGAAGACATGCATCCTGCAAGCTGTGCTCCCCGGGAGCTCAAAAGCTGCATGGCAAGGCCAGGCCTTTTTAGGAAAACACACTCAATGGGCCCCAGAAAGCTCATGGTCAGTTGGTGGATGAACAGTATTGACAGAGTCACAGTGAGTATGTGGCGGTGGCTGCAGAGCACTGCAGGCTGGGGCGGCCAGTGGAGGCCAAATGCCAGGACCCTCTCAGCTCTGAGAAGCAATCTGTCCACCCACCGTTTCCTGGCATGGCAGGGGCCACAGCCCAGACACCACTCAGAGTTTCCTGAAGGGCCAGGGCAAGACGGGACACAGAGCCACGCATCGTGGGCATCAAAACATGCCTGAAAGCCAATATTTTAGACTTCCGTGCATTTCACTTTTCTATATCCACATTCCGTTTATGAATTTAATGTATGCGATTGCAAAATATCAGAAGGTTTTCCACAATTGCCAATTACAGTTACTTAGGCAAGGGAAGTTCTCTGCAATCTGTCCTGAGGTCTAACCGTGATTCAGTTTATTTCATGATTTTCTGGATACTTTAGTGCACATGTGTCACTGTTTAAATGCTATTTAAGTGGGAACAGGATTATTGTGGTTGTCCAGCAACTTGCTTTTGTCACTTCTTATACATTTCCATGAGATAATTGATGAAATTGAGTTTTGTTTTCACATTTCACACCTCACCTCCTGTTCATCAGCGCTATCTTGATTGCTCCAAGACACACACATGTCAGGGCAGAAGAAATGTCCCTGTCAGTTGTCCTGGCTTAAAATTTCAAGCACCCAGGCTGATAGGAAAGCTCAGACCATTTGCTGAAGATGTGGGAGATGAGAAGGTTTGCTTAAAGAATCAGTCAGTTGGAAACATGGGGAATGGATGGGGTCTTGAGCTGGCTTCAGAAAGTGTCCTGGACCCGACATAGGATGGATGAAGGCGAGAGCTGTGGGCATTTGAAGCCAGGGTCAGTGCTTGTGGGATGGCCAGGCTCCTCCAGGTCCTCCTGCCTTCTCCACAGCACCACGGTTGGCCCTGGAAGAGGAGCTGGGGAATCCCAAGGGTGCATTCCATCTGCTTGTGTGTGAAGTTAAGGTTAAAAGTTGTTCTTCCTTGATTTATAGAAAATGCAGGGCTGTTGTGTCTTGGAAGCTGAGTTAAAAGCGTGTTTTTGATCTGTGACTACATTATGCTCAGAACTCTCACATGTCCAAAACATTAGCCTAGAGATGCTGATATTTAATTAGGCCACTGCTAAAATGTATTCGGATTGTGTCCACATCCTGCCATTAGAAAGGGGCAGCAGCATTCATCTTTGTGCTTCTGTCATTACTTCTGAGGGATAAATTATTGCAATTTCTAAGTGTTGAAACAGTCAAATGACTGTCTTACATAATCATCATCAGTAATGACAGTATCTCTAATGCCTTAACCTTGGCAGTCTAGTTTTATTCATCTTTCAAAAGTCTTTGTCATTCAGATGTGTTTGTTTTATTCCAGCAGAAATGAACATTTTAAAAGAAGGTGTAGGCTGGTAATAACCTCTGTCTAATTGGTATAATTTCTTATGAAAGAAATTATATATGTGAAAACATATTTTTATTGTGGTAAAAATGTTTTAAAAACATAGAATTTTCCACACTTGCCATTTCAAGTGTACAATTCAGTGACAGATAGTATGTTCCTGGTGCTGTGTGATCCTCACCACTATCTACCTCTGAAACTCCATCATCCCTGCAGAAGCTCTGTCATTAAACAGCAGCCCTCATGAACCCACCTCTAGCCCCTGGAAGCCTCTATTCTACTTTCTGCTTCTATAAATTTGACCATTCTAGATGTTTCTCAAAAGTGGAGTTATCTGTAATGTTTATCTGGCTTAGCATGATGTTTTCAAGATTCATTTATGTTGTGGCCTGTGTCAGCAATGCCTTCCTTTATATGGCTGAATAGAAATCCATTGTGTGGACACCCCCCCCACCCATGTTTTGCTGATCCATTCATCTGTTGATAGGCATTTGGGCTGTATCTGCCTTTGGCTGTTGTGAAGAATGTGGACAACAGAGGACACGTAAATATGTGTCCAAGTCCCAGGCTTCCGCTCTGTTGATTGTTCCCTGGGAATGACCTGTGAGTGGAATTGTGGGGTCATATGATTCTGTTTTTCATTGTTTCTGTGGAGATGAGAGATGGAAGCTGCTCATTCAGCCATCTTTCTGGGATAGTATTTTGCAGGCATTCCAGTGATTGCAATGCCATTAATTTTGGAAATTAAACTGGAATTTAAAAAGAAAAACTTCTTAGGGTTATTAATGATGGGAAAGACCCAAGAAAAGTCAAGCCATACAAATGGAAGCATTCATGCTTCTGTGTTGTATTTAGGACATGTTTCTGAAAGGGCATAGCATGCGCCTTCAGTAGTTTAGTTGAACCAAGTCTTCAACTGTTGAACCAAGGTATTGAAACTGAAAGGGCATATTGTGGGACTGAGAACGGGAGCAGTATCTATAGGAAAAGAAGATTTGATGATGGGACAGGAGATACTTGCTCTGAAATCTTACACATGACAAACTGCAATGAGAATGTGAAGTGGCTTGATATGATTTTATTTTGTTAAATAAAATGTATAAGTAGATGTTTTGGTTTGCAGGATTTTGAAGTATTGATGCTGAGGATAACGCAGCAACAAAACATCTTTCCATGGATATAATCCAAATGCAGTGAAAAGGGCATGCTATTATAATAGCTGTGTAATTTGAATTATGGCTATGTAGGGGGTGTTTGCATACAACCAAAAAGTAAGAGTAATAAAGTGATAATATATATTGTTTCAGGATAGTTGAACCAAAATATGGTATTTCCTAATTTTTTAAATAAACTTTCTTATATATTTCCAAAAGACAGGTAGAAAGAGTGTTTCAGAGGAAAGAGGAGTTGTGTAAGTGCAGCGGCTGGTGTTGTGGCTCTAACATGTTTTGAGGAAGGAAGTCTCAAGTGCATTTGTGCAGCACACGTAACAGAATAATCGATGTCTACTCTGCTGTTACGGAAGAGCCAGGCAGGGCTGCGTCCCACAGCAGCCTGTGGTGTCCTATGAGAAACACCACCCGAGTCATGATTTTCCTGCAGTCTTAACTCTAAGAATGCCTTGGGGGTTTATGCTGGCTTAGAATGATCTTGAAGAGCTTGAACATTATTCTGTCTCCTGCATCTGGGGCAGCCTGGTGCAACAGAGAGCTCTGTGCCCATTGTCACAAAGCTGGCTCCCTCACTAGGATGTCAGTCTGCTGAGCAAAACTCTTCATTCCCCTGAACTGGAGTGTGGTCTTCTGGGAAACTGTTACTGGTCATCAGTCGTGTGACCTTATGAGAATTGACTCATCATGGGTGTGAGAGGTCTTTGTGAGAGATGCAAGGTCTGGCTGGCTCAGGAGCAAATAACTTGTCCATCTGACATTCACTTTTATTTTAAACTAAAGAGGAGAGAATATGACTATATTATTATTTATGAAAACGTAATTCTCAAGTCATTAAAAACAATGATTCATATAAAATGAGTTTTATTAAACTTATTAATGAGGCAAATAGAGTGAAGAGCTGGCTCAAAAAGGATTTACATAGTGAGAAAATGAATACTGAAATAAGATGGTTATGCCAGGTATAAAACTGGGTAATGTCGGGACTTCTGCAAGACGTCTGAATAGGAACAGCTCTGGAGTGCAGTTCCCAATAAGAGTGATGCAGAAGGTGAGTGATCACCACATTTCCAACTGAGGTACCAGGTTCATCTCAATGGAACTGGTTGGACAGTGGGTGTACCCAAGGAGGGGAAACTGAGGCAGGGTGGGGTGCTACCTCATCCGGGAAGTGCAGTGGGCTGGGGGGTACTCCCTCCCACCCAACAGAGGCCATCAGGGATATTTCTGGCCACTCCAGAGATCCAGTTCTGATGCTGCACTTCTCCCGTGATCTTTGCAGCCCACAGACTAGGAGATTCCTGCCTGCCAATAGGCACCACAGTTTTCGAGGGCAAATCTGGGCAGCCAATTCAGCAGGTGCCACGAGTTCCCAGCACAAATCTGAGCAGCTGTTTTGACTGCTGCCTGGAACGCCTGCAAGACAGAATCACCCATACCCCTGAGAGAAAGGGGGCTGAAGGTGGGCAGGTCCATCCCCATAGAAACCAGAAAACTGAATCCCACTGGCTTGGGAATTTTGAAACCAGCACAGCAGTGTGAGCTTGACCCTGGACAGTCGAGCTCCACCGTCGAGTGGTGTCCACCATTGCTGAGGCAGCTGTAACCTTACCTGTGTAAACAAAAGCACAAAGAAATTTACACAGCAGCTGGAGGGAGCCTGCGGCATCTCAACAGTGCCTCTGTAGGCAGACTGTGACTACACTCCCTCCATGCTGGCCAAGGCATCTCTGAAAAAGGGCAGCAGCCTGTCAGGGACTTATAAATAAAACCACATCTTCCCAGGACAGAGCAGCTGGGAAAAGGAGTGGTTGTGAGTTTTGCTGCACCAGACTTAAACGTACCTGCCCAGCAGCTCTGAAGGGAACAATGGAGCTCCCAGTACAGCCCTTGAGCTCTGACGAGGGACAGACTGCCTCAACTGGCTCCCTGACCCCTGTATATCCAAAGAGTCACCTCATACAGGAGAGCTCTGGCTCACATCTGGCAGGTACCGTTCTGGGACGAAACTACCAGAGGAAGGAATAGGCAGCAATCCTTGCTGTTCTGCATCCCCTGTGGGTGATTCCCAGGCAAGCAGAGTCTGGATTGAACCTCCAGCCATCCTGAAGCAGAGGGGCCTGATTGTTAGAAGGAAAACAAAACAAAACAAAAAACAGAAAGAAATAGCCTCAGCATCAACACAAAGGACATCCACTCAGAGAACCCATCCAAAACTCATCAACTTCAAGACTAAAGGTAGATAAATCCATGAATATGGGAAGAAACCAACACAAAAAGGGTGGAAACACCAAAAACCAGAATGCCTCTCCTTTTCCAAGGGATCACAACTCCTCACCAGCAAGGGAACAAAACTGGATGGATAATGAGTTTGACGAATTCACAGAAGCAGGATTTAGAAGGTGGGTAATCACAAACTTCTCTGAGCTGAAGAAATGTGTTCTAACCCAATGAAAAGAATCTAAGAACCTAGAAAAAAGGTTAGACAAAATGCAAAGTAGAATAACCGCTTAGAGAAGAACATAAACAACTTGATGGAGCTGAAAAACACAGCATGAGAGCTTTGCGAAGCATACACAAGTTTCAGTAGCTGAATCCATCAAGCAGAAGAAAGGATATCAGATATTGAAGATCAACTCAATGAAATAAAATGAGAAGGCAAGATTAGAGAAAAAAGAGTGAAAAGAAATAAATCCTCCAAGAGATAGGGGATTATGTGAAAAGACCTAATCTGCATTTGATCGGTATACCTGAATGTGATGAGGAGAATGAATCCAAGCTGGAAAAAACTCTTCAGGATATTATCCAGGAGAACTTCCCCAGCCTAGCAAGGCAGGCCAATGTTCAAATCCTGGAAATACAGAGAATACCACAAAGATATTCCTCATGAAGAGCAACCCCAAGGCATGTAATCATCAGATTCACCAGTTTTGAAATGAAGGAAAAAATGCTGAGGGCAGCCAGAGAGAAAGATCGGGTTACCCACAAAGGAAGGCCCTTCAGACTCACAGTGGATCTCTTGGCAGAAACCCTACAAGCCAGAAGAGAGTGGGGACCAATATTCAACATCCTTAAAGAAAAAACTTTCAACCCAGAATTTCATATCCAGCCAAACTAAGCTTCATAAGTGAAGGAGAAATAAAATCCTTTACTGACAAGCAATTGCTGAGAGATTTCGTCACCACCAGGCCTGCCTTACAAGAGCTCCTGAAGGAAGCACTAAACGTGGAAAGGAACAACCAGTACCAGCTACTGCAAAAATGTACCAAATCATAAAGACCATCAACACAATGAAGAGACTGTGTCAACTAACTGGCAAACAAGTCAGCGAGTATCAAAATGGCAGGATCAAATTCACACATAACAATATTAACCTTAAATGTAAATGGGCTTAATGCCCCAATCAGAAGACACAGAATGGCAAATTGGATAAAAAGTCAAGACCCATGGGTGTGCTGTATTCAGGAGACCCATCTTATGTCCAAAGACACACATAGACTCAAAATAAAGGGATGGAAGAAGATTTACCAAGCAAATGAAGAGCAAAAAGAAGCAGGGGCTGCAGTCCTAGTCTATGATGAAACAGACTTTGAACAACAAAGATCAAAAGAGACAAAGAAGGGCATTACATAATGGTGAAAGAATCAATGCAATAAGAAGAGATAACTGTCCTAAATAAAAATGCACCCAGTACAGGAGCACTCAGATATATAAAGCAAGTTCTTAATGACCTACAAAGAGACTTAGACTCTCACACAATAATAGTGGGAGACTTTAACACTCCACTATCAATATTAGACAGACCAACAAGACAGAAAATTAACAAGGATACCCAGGACTTGAACTCAGATTTGGACCAAGTGGACCTAATAGATATCTACAGAACTCTCCACCCCAAATCCACAGAATATACATTCTTCTCAGCACCACATCACACTTACTGTAAAATTGACCACCTAATTGGAAGTAAATCACTTCTCAGCAAATGCAAAAGAATGGAAATCATAACAACCAGTCTCTCAGACCACAGAGAAATCAAATTAGAACTCAAGACTAAGAAACTCATGCAAAACTGCACAACTACATGGAAACTGAACAACTTGCTCCTGAATGACTACTGGATAAATAGTGAAATGAAGGCAGAAATAACAATGTTCTTTGAACCCAATGAGAATGAAGACACAGTGTACCAGAATCTCTGGGACACATTTAAAGCAGTGTCTAGAGGAAACTTATAGCACTAAATGACCACATGAGAAGCAAGGAAAGATGTAAAATCAACACCCTATCATCAAAATTCAAAGAGCTAGAGGAGCAAGATCAAATTTAAAAGTTAGCAGAAGACAAGAAATAACTAAGATCAGAGCAGAACTGAAGGAGACAGAGTCACAAAAATCCCTTCAAAAAATCAATAAATCAAGGATCTGGTTTTTTGAAAAGATCAACAAAATAGACTGCTAGCCAGACTAATAAAAAAGAAAAGTGAGAGAAACAAATAGATGCAATAAAAAATGATAAAGGGGATATCACCACTGATTCCACAGAAATAGAAACTACCATCAGAGATTACTGCAATGAAACTATTCCAAGCAATACAAAAAGAGAGAATACTCCCTAACTCACTTTATAAGACCCACATCATCCTGATACTAAAACCTGCCAGAGACACAACTAAAAAGGAAAATTTCAGGCCAATATCCATCATGAACATTGATGTAAAAATCTTCAATAAAATACTGGCAAACCGAATGCAACAGCACATCAAAAAGATTATCCATCATGATCAAATAGGCTTCACCCCAGGGATGCAAGCCTGGTTCAACATATGCAAATCTATAAACGTAATTCATCACATAAACAGAACCAAAGACTAAAACCACATGATCACCTCAATAGATGCAGAGAAGGCCTTCGACAATATTCAAGAGCGCTTTATGCTAAAAACTCTCAATAAACTAGGTGTTGATGGAACGTATTTCAAAATAATAAAAGCTATCTATGACAAACCCACAGCTAATGTCATACTGATTAGGCAAAAACTGGAAGCATTTCCTTTGAAAACTGGCACTAGACAAGGGTGTCCTCTCTCTCCATTCCTATTCAACATAGTATTGGAAGTTCTAGCCAGAGTAATCAGGCAAGAAAAAGAAATAAAGGGTATTCAATTAGGAGAAGAGGAAGTCAAATTACCTCTATTTGCAGATAACATGATTGCATATTTAGAAGACCCCATCGTCTCAGCCGTAAATCTCCTTAAGATGATAAGCAACTTCAGCAAAGTCTCAGGATACAAAATCAATGTGCAGAAATCACAAGCATTCCTATACATCAATAGCAGACAAACTGAGAGCCAAATGATGAGTGAACTCCCTTTCACAATTGCCACAAAGAGAGTAAAATAACTAGGAATACAACTAACAAAGGACATGAAGGACCTCTTAAGGAGAACTACAAACCACTGCTCAGGGAAATAACAGAGAACACAAACAGATAGAAAAACATTCCATGCTGATGGTTAGGAAAAATCAATATTGTGAAAATGGCCATACTGCCCAAAGTAATTTATAGATTCAGTGCTATCCCCATCAAGCTACCATTGACATGCTTCACAGAATTGGGAAAAAAACACCTTAAACTTCATATGGAACCAAAAAAGAGCTCGCATAACCAAGACAATGCTAAGCAAAAAGAACAAAGCTGGAGGCATCATGCTATCTGACTTTAAAAAAAGCAAAGGGGAAAAGAGTCCCTGTTTAATAAGTAGTATTGGAAAAACTGGCTAACCATATTCAGAAAGTTGAAACTGCACCCATTCCTTACACTGTATACAAAAATTATCTCCAGATGGATTAAAGATTTAAACATAAGACCTAATACAATAAAAACTCTAGAAGAAAACACAGGCAGTACCATTCAGGACATAGGCATAGGCAAGGACTTCATGGCTAAAACACCAAAAGCAATGGCAACAAAAGCCAAAATAGGCAAATGGGATCTAAGTAAACTTAAGAGCTTCTGCACCACAAAAGAAACAATCATTAGAGTGAACTGGCAACCAACAGCATGGGAAAAACTTTTTGCAAGCTATCCATCTGACAAAGGGCTAATATCCAGAATCTACAAAGAACTAAAACAAATTTACAAGGAAAAAACAACCCCATTGAGAAGTGGGTGAAGGATATGAACAGGCAGTTTTCAAAAGAAGACATTTATGTCGCCAACAAACATGAAAAAATGCTCATCATTACTGCTCATTACAGGAATGAAAATCAAAACCACATTGAGATACCATGTCATGCCAGTTAGAATGGCAGTCATTAAAAAATCTGGAGACAACAGATGCTGGAGAGAATGTGGAGAAATAGGAATCCTTTTACACTGTTGGTGGGAGGGTAAATTAGTGCAACCATTGTGGAAGACTGACGATTCCTCAAGGATCTAGAAATAGAAATGCCATTTGACCCAGCAATCCCATTACTGGGTATATACCCAAAGGATTATAAATCATTCTGTGATAAAGACACATGCACATGTATGTTCATTGTGGCACTGTTTACAATAGCAAAGACTTTGAACCAACCCAAATACCCATCAATGATAGACTGGATAAAGAAAATGTGGCACATATACACCATGGAATACTGTGCAGCTGTAAAAAAGGATGAATTCACATCCTTTGCAAGGATGTGGATCAATCTGGAAACCATCATTCTCAGCAAACTGACAAAAGAACAGAAAACCAAACACCTCATATTCTCACTCATAAGTGGGTGTTGAACAATGAGAACACATGGATACAGGGAGCAGAACATCACACACTGGGGTCTGTTGGGGGGTGAGGGGCTAGGGGAGTGATAGCAGGATATAGGGAGATTGGGGAGGGATAACATTAGGAGAAATACCTAATGTAGGTTATGGGGGGTTGGAGGCAGCAAACCACCATGGCATGTGTATACCTATGTAACAGTCCTGCAAGATCTACACATGTACCCAAGCACTTAAAGTATAATAATAATAAAAAAAAATGGGTAACGTCCTATAGGGCAGTAAACTGATGTCTGAGGATTATCCTCTCTACCAGAAAGAAAAAATATAAAATTATCAACCCTTAAATTTTCTAATTGGGCTCCAACTTTAAAAGGTTTTAAATGTTAATAATTTGTTAGTCGTGGTTATGTTTCCAAAGATGGCCCAGTTCCCCTCATATGGGTTCTTACATGCTGTTAGAGAGACATACAGTCACCTTTAAAATTTATTTCCAGGTTTTGGGCAATTATTCCTGAAGTGTGTGTGTGTATATATATATATATATATATATATATATATATATGTATATTTTTTTTTTTTTTTTTTTTTTTTTTAGATGGACTCTCACTCTGTCACCGAAGCTGGAGTGAAGTGATGCAATCTTGGCTCACTGCAACCTCCTGGGTTCAAGTGATTCTCATGCCTCAGAGTCCCAAGTAGCTGGGATTACAGGCAGGCACCACCATGACAGCTATTTGTATTTTTAGTAGAGACAGGGTTTCACCATGTTGCCCAAGCTGGTTTTGAACTCCTGATCTCAGGCAATCCATCTGCCTTGGCTTTCCAAAATGCAGGGATTATAGGCGTGGGCCACCATGCCCGTCCCTGAATTGTGTCTTCTGTGATTGTAAAATTCTCTAATGATTATTCTTGATCATAAAAGACTACTCTCACTTAGTGTTTATACAAAGACCATTAGTTGAGTTTTTTTGTTAAGTCAGCTGGCATTTATTTATCTTACAGAGACTGGAAATTGGACATATGTTTTATTTACAGATGCTTCTTGACTTGTAATGGAGTTATATCCTGATAAACCTACGATAAGTTGAAAATATTTTAAGTTAAAATGCATTCAAAACCCTGATAAGCCCATAGTAAAGTTGAAACATCATATGTTGAACCACTGTAAGTCCAAATGCTTCTTGAGTTATGATAGTGTTATGTCCCAATAAATTGATTGTAAAGTCAAAAATTGTAAGTTGAACCACTGTAAGTCTAGAATTGTCCACGTAGCATGTATACAATTATGATTCCAAAAGGTAATTGTAATGCCATTGATATTATTCCTTTTTATCAGTTTTCTAATTTGGGGAAGGGATTCTGCACAAACCCCTATGTTGACGCTAATTCAGTAGTGGCTCTCATGTTGCCTGTGAACTATGCCTTGATGTTGTACATACTCCATTAGGTTTGCATAGTTTGCCTGATCTATGCTCATAGATCCATTGAAAGGTCTTGGTTAGTGTACATACTTTTCCATAGGTGATCAGCAAAAGCTGGAGCCATACAATATCAAGGCCAGTGACTTCTGTCATGTGGCTTGGTAAAGTCCCTGATGTCATATTTTGACTGCTTCAGTCATTCCAAAACTGTGTGCTCAGGAAAATGAGCTCCAGCATTAGCTCATTTATTTTCAGGCTTAGACCCAAGAACCATCCAGTTTGACTCCACACAATTTTGCATACCTCATCTGTAACAGAGGGTGTATGCTTCTTTCTCCGAGTACCAGTTTGCCAGGGTTCTGGCTTGCAGAAGTGACATTCTTTTATTTCTTTAAGGTGTGAACTTAAGCCAAAATGTAGACAATGGTTCTGTTTGTTAGGAGGACTTTCTGGATGTCATTTCTATACAGAGAGACTAGTCCTGGCTGTGCTACAGTGGGACCTGTTATTTTATTGACTGAGATTTTCGTTAAATTTATACACAAGTATTTCTGATTATTAAGATATTAGAATTAATACATTTTCAAAGTAACATAGTATTTTTGTTTTCTTTTAATTAAAAAATAAATCAAAATTATGGAAGATATGAAAGAAATTTGTCCTAACATTCTGACATAGTTACATGTTTGTTTAAATTTTTTGTTTTCTTCTCTGGTAGAGAGAAGGACAGGTTCTTACTGAAACTATAAAAGTAACTAAACTGTCAGTGGTAAGTACTGGACTCGGGAAGGCTTCATAGACCATTTGATCACTGCGTGGAGTGGGTTTGCTGGCAAGGCCGATCAGTATGCAGCTTCTTTTCTCCGGTGTGGTCATAGACACCGCCAGTGCTGCTATCCACACAGAGATTTGATTGGTTCCAGGTTATAGTAGTTAGAATGAGTACAATTTAAATGTAATTGTTAATGAGATTTCTAAGCTTAGCATTTGTAAAAACATTTCTTTGAATTTTAATTATTATAGTCATCGTCATACTTGTGTTCAGATGGCTCATTATCTTATAATTTGCATTAACTTTTCCATAGGACATTTTAACCAAATTCTGAGGAATTAGTTGGAATAAGGTGCCAGTGAAAGGGTCTCTCAAGTAGCAAAATTATAGCTAAAAACAGATGGTGAACTAAGGATAGAGGCTTTTTCCCATGGCCCTATAAAGGAAAACACTGAATTACCCTCATCAGTGCCATCGTGTCTCCATAATTAAATTTTGTTCTGCCTGATCTTGGGTTAGCAGCTGTGGGCACCAGTTGCCTGCCTCTGAAGTCATTGTTGAAGAGTTTCTGATCCATCTTTGCATGGTGGGCATGCGGTGGTGTTGCTGGGGTGGGCGTCTTGAGGGCGCCTCCTAGGGATGCTCACCTGGGTCCTGGCCTGTCCTGTGCTCCCAAATGCTCCTTTCTGAGGTCACCTCCTCCAGCGGAGTCCTCCACCCTGAGAGGGGAGTGAGAAATCAATCCTGTGACAGTGATCGCAACATCAGGTGGAGCAGAGTGGAGCCCTCCCTGGAGATGTGACATGCTGTGACTCCCCAGGGGTGGCCGTGGCAGCAGGGGTGGTCACTGCAGGGACCATAGCCCTTGGCCCCCAAGCCACACAATGCAGGGCACTTTTTTGTGGCCCTCAGGTGACAAGAGCCTTGGAAACCTTGATGGCCTTCATAGGATCCATCTGCGGGTGGCTTTTATGCCAGGCTTTGAGACTGTGCCTCCCTCCGTGCTGAGGTAGTGACTGCAGCAGCCCGTTCCCTTGGGCAGGAGGCAGGTCTGAGATTTGGGGTCCCCTCATGGAAATAGTGTGGGAATGGGAAGCCCTTACACAGCCACGCCAGCTGCTGTGCCCCTTATCAGGGACTGTGTGGGCTTCGGTACCTGTGCCATTCAGGAAAGCACCAGCAGGAAAAGCAGCAACAGTGGCCGCCCCCTGGAGCTTCTTGGGTCAAAGGAGAGTCCACGTTCAGGAATGGAATGGCCACTGGTCCCATAGGACCTTTCCTGCAGGGAGCAGAGGTGGATGTAGCTCAGCCACCCCACAACTTCGTTTGGAAATAGTGTTTGAGTTCAGAAGGCAGCCTACCTAAGGCAAGTTAGCTCTCAGATGGAAGCGAGGGAAAAGCAAAAGGTAGCGGCTTTGGAGAGAACGTATTTCAGAATCTGAGCTCCCTGGGCAGATTTCACAAAAGATAAAGAGTAACCTTTTACTGCCTCTTACTTAATTACCAATCTTCCCTGTCTGTGTATATGGTACACATTTGCATTTTTGCTTAATTTTAATATAACTTTTATATATGTAAAATATTCATATAGATGACAACATTTAAAGTGTTAAATATAATTCCTCTCAACATAGTGTAAGTAATAATCACATCAATTTTATCATCTTAACTGGAACTTTACAAAAATGAAATTTAGACAGTAAAAACCGTGGTTGGTGACCCCCAGGACCTACTCTTTCTCTGTCTCTGTGAATTTTAATTGATTTAATATTGTCTGGGTAACCAAAGATTTCTCATTTATTAACTCAATATTATTTCAAGATCCTAGTGTCATTTATGAACAGTAGGAATTCCATTAAACATTACATAAAAGAGCCAACACCATCATAGTTAACATGAAAAATGTGACAGCGAGATGACATTTAAAATTTTTGTGCAATCAATACAAGTGTAAAGCCAAGTCCAGGTGGCTTGCAGCAGTGCCTAAAGTTCAAAACAACTGACTCTCTTTTACTCTCTAGAGATCACTTATTAAAATTCAACGTAGTTGACCCAAATGTGTACATTTTTATAATCTTAAACATTATTTGGAAACAACTGATAAATAAAAATAGAACTATATAGAAAAATTTAGGAAGTCTGTGCTTTCCACAAGAAAATAAATTCAAGCCTTATGTAAAATAAAATGCATGCTTCCCTCATATTCCACGTTGTGAATAAATTCAGGGAGACATAAGGCTGTTTTTTTTTCTTGAGACACAGTCTTGCCCTGTCACCCAGGCTGGAGTGCAGTGGCGCAATCTTGGCTCACTGCAACTTCTGCCTCCGAGGTTCAAGTGATTCTCCTGCCTCAGCCTCCCAAGTAGCTGGGATTACAGGTGTCCCCCACTATGCCTGGCTAATTTTTGTACTTTTAGTAGAGATGGGGTTTCACCATGTTGGCCAGGCTGGTCTCCGTCTGCCTTGGCGTCCCAAAGTGCTGGGATTACAAGTGTGAGCCACCGACCGAGCCTGGCCATAAAGCTGTTTTTAAGCCCCAAATTTTAGACCCTGTCTGATATGTTCAGGGATTCACCTTAATGTGAAGTGTGATAGACCTGAGTCTAGGTGGAGTCTCCGTTTTTAAACCAGTAATGACAAACTGCTTCACAGATGGTTGTTCACGCATAAAGGCCGGGTGGCACTGCGTTGTCACGGACTCTGCTGCGACGTGGCTGTCACTTGCTCTCCTGCCTTGAAGACCTTTCACGTAGACACACAATTCTCCCACAGAGCAGAGTCTCAGAGGACCCGGCCTTTTATTCAAAGTGTATCATAAATCGAGAATATTTATTTCTAACATGCTGCACATTTGAAACTACACGGAGTCCTTGGGAAATGCTGCTGGTATCTACCCTGTTCCCCACGCGGGAAGCGAGAGAGCGTGGCAGGTGTCCATCCCTCTTGGGGCCTTGGCCTCCTGATGTTTTGTACCAAGGCCTGGTCCTCCTTCAGAGGTCCCAGTGTGGCCTCCCCCATACCCAAGGGGCCCTGGCCTTTTGACATTTGCTCCCAGGGCGGGCACTGCCTCCACTTATCCTTCCCCGATGGCCCCCACATCCTGCTGCTCTGTCCAGATACCACCAGAAGCCCTTCTAGCTGGGCCAGACTCCGAGCCTGGTGGCCCTGCAATGGTGCTACCTCCACCTGTGGCAGCACCTGTGTGCTGCCTTCCCGCTCGCTGAGCACCACTTCCACGTTGCACACGGCCTGTCGCCACCACACACGGCTCCTCAGCTGAACCCCCATTTGCACACGGCACTGTCACCACCACACACACGGCCCCTGAGCCGACCCCTGCGCTGCGCACGGCACTGTCACCGGCACACACACGGCCCCTGAGCCCGACCCCGCGTGCACACGGCACTGTCGCTACCATACACGGCTCCTGAGCTGAACCCGTGTGCCCATGGCACTGTCGCCACACAGCGGGATCCTGAGCCCGACCCCTGTGCTGCACACGGCACTGTCGCCACCACACACGGCCTGAGTCAGACCCCTGGGTGCACACGGCACTGTCGCCACCACACACGGCTCCTGAGCCTGAGGAGGAACGTGGTGTCAGGGACGGGCCCTGACTCTGCCCTCAGCTGGGCACCCTTCTGGGCTGGGACCAGCACAGAGGACGGGGTCGCTTCTCAGCTCTGCGGTGACCCCCGTGGTCTCCCAAAGACAAGCACCATTCTTGAGGGAAGATCGCGGCTTCTCGCCAGCCTCCCTGACGAGTTCAGTCACACGCTGTGACCAGAGCAGGCGTCATCCTCGTTTCCTGCATAGTAAGTGCATCAGACAGTCTTGACCAGTGAAGCTGCTTGGGGGAATCCATGGGAATTTGAGTTTCCGCGATTGTTCCAGGCAGCGTTTTCCTGCGAAGTGTTACCAGTTGTCCACGTTGGGCTGTGAATGAGTGAAGCATCATGAATGTAACTTTGAACACTTGATCAGAAGAAGAAAACAGATGACGCATTTCTGAGAAATCATGACTAAGATGATTTTTAAAAATACCATTTAAAAACATAAGTATTGAGGAAGATTCCACTTCGAACCAACTCTTCAGGGAAGTTTTAGGGTGAATCAAACATATTTTTCTGTAGTTGAATTAATAACTCTAAATATATCCATTTGGTCTATGAGAATGCTTTCATATCAGTTTTTTAAATTAAGTGTTTTTAATTTCCAAACTTAAAAAAATGACAATGGATAAGTAAGTGTTTTTGATAATGATGAGCTTATGCTATGCACACTGCTTTGTAACCTTCTTTACCCCCCTAATGGTATGTGATGGGACTCATCTTTCATTCTCTTTCTCGATTTTTGCTGCTGGTAGTCTTTTAGGTCTGGTTTTATTCAAATGACGTAGAAGTAAATGGATTGAGAGTGAGCATCTTTCTCTCCTCACATTCCCTACTCTAGAAATGACTTTTGTTAGGATGGTCACCTTTCTCCCAGCCTTATTTCCACACCTGTAAGATAAATGTCTCTACATGAAATATACCTCTTTTTTTTTTTTTCACAAATGGATCATATTGGACTTATTTTGTGCTTCACTGTGCCTTTTGTCTCTTGACATACATCAGACAGATTTCCTGGCTGTTGATATGTCTCTTGCATTTGAGTGGCTGCTTGACACTGCAAATATGATGCACCATCATATATGTCATATGGGCATTTGGGTTACTTTCTTTTTAAGTGAATGCTGAAATAAACTTCTTTGTGTATTTACCTTTCTTTATTATACAGATGTCTTTCTAGCACAGGCTCCTGGGAGAGTTGGCTGGGCCATCGTTGACATCCGTGTCTTCACTGCTCATGCTATGTGCTCATACACTGTACACATTTAACGGCTTCCCCACTGATGGATAGTGAGATTCTTTCCCCATGCTAGTTTCTCCTAAAGTGCATTCTTGTTTTAAGCAAATGAGAATGAGCCCAGCTTAAGGTCAAATCCCTTTGGAACATGAAGGTTCAGATAAGGCATGGACTTGAGAATTCTGTGCCAATTAGGCTTTCGGTGCCTGTGGTTTTGAGAATGAGTGGATTATTCTTACTCTTGATTCTAAGAAAGAGTAACTGTTGCTAAGGCTTAGGATGCCCTTAATTGTTTGGATAACTTCATGAATTTCAGATTTATTCATATTCAGTAGTTGTTTGGAAAGATAAGGATGTGAAAACTCGAATTCAATTCAGAACAAGAGGAAAAGTTCAAAATTTTGCTCTGCATGACTGTTTCAACATTTCAGTGCAGGGTTGTTTTAAATTGTGGATTTTTTCTTGGATGGGTTGTGGAATTTTGGGGAATGTACAAATACCTATGTATATTTATTGCTGAAAGAGTTTTGTTTTACTACTTTATAAAATCTAGGGTGCCCATGTGAAGATCATAGACAAATACCCCCATACTTCTGCCAGGAATAGGACAGAAGTCGCCATCATGGAGTACTCACAAAGCATTCTGTTCTTAGCAAGGCCTTACCTCAACAGAAATCTGTTTTTCAAGCCTCACAGACTTGGGTTTTATGGGAGCTTAAGCAGCAGGAGTGAAGGGAAATTCTCAACTCCAACCCCATTGTCTCCCTTCCTACACAGGGAAAAGAAAGTTAAGAAGCACTTGTGATGGTTGCAGCCCAGGGGTACAGGCTTATTATGGAACTGAGACCCAATTGTAGCATTGTTGAGTGCCTCTTCTCCTTCAGCACCTTTCTACCACATCAGTAGGGCTCCTGTGTAACAACATGGAACTAGAGCTGAAAGGGGTCATTGCTAGATTCAAGCCCTATTTAAGAAGATGTCTCGGGGAAGCCAAAAGGTATAACAGGGGCGACAAAACCAAGGACAACAGAGGACATTTTAGCCTCTTAAACCTACAGCTATAGCAAACGTAAACACAGCCTGACCCCTAGGCAGGCAGACATAAATCTTGCACTAAAGGTTCATTTAACTCGTGCACTTTTAGCTACTGCACTATCCAACATGCAACAAAAAACCTATAAGGCATGCTCAAAGGGAAAAAATGAAAGACAGTCTGAAGACACAAAGCAAGCACAAAAATAAGAGCTAGATATAGCAAGACTGATATTATAAACAGGGAGTGCTAAAGGGTTCTAATGGAAAAAGTGAACACCTACAAGAACAGATGAGTGATATAAGCAAAGAGGTGGAAACTCTTAAGAAAATCAAAGAGAAATGCTGGGCATAAAAGACAATGCAACAGAAATGTCAAATATCTTTGATGGCCTAATCAGTAGACTAGGGTTAGGCCAGGTAAAAATCAGTGACCTTAAAGAACTTCCAAACTGAAAAGCAGATAGAAAAGATTTTTTAAAAAGTGTAACAGAATAGCCAAGAACCGTAGGAGAATTACAAAAGAAGTAACATACATGAAATGGGAATACCAGAAAGAGAAGAAAGAAAAGAAAAGAGCTATTTGTAGTAAAAGTTTCTGAGAATTTTCCAAAACTAATGGTAGATACCAAACGAGATCCAGGAAGCTAAAATAACAAGCAAGATATATATTAAAAATCCACAACTAAGCATTTTATATTCGAACTCTAGAAAATCAAAGATGAAAATAAAATCTTGAAAGAAGCTACAGAAATAAAATGGCTAACATACAGAGGGATAATGATAAGAATTACTTAAGTCTACTCTTGAAAAACCATACAAGCAGAGAAAAAAGTGGATTCAAATCTTTAAACTGTTGAAAGAAAAAAATAAAACACCAACCCAGAATTCTGTATATAGACAACTTTACAGCAGAAACACATTCTTCTCAAACTTACATGGAATATTGACCAAGATAGACTATATTCTGCACAATAAAACACACCTTAAGTATTTGAAAGAACAGAAGCATAATGAAGTCTGCTCTTAGACCACAGTGTAATTAAACTAGAAATCAATAACAGAAAGCCAGAACATTCTAAAATGTGTGGATATTAAACAACATACTTCTAAATAACACATTGGTCAAAGAAGAAGTCAAGATAAATTTTAAAATATTTTGAACCAAGTAAAAATGAAAATTCAGCTTATCAAATTTTTTGAGATACCAAAAAAGCAAGATTAGAAGGAAATTTATTTAGCATTGAATACATATTTAGAAATGGAGTAAGATCCAAAATCAATCATCTAAGCTTCTGCTTTAAAAAAACTAGAGAAGGCCAAATTAAATCCAAAATAAGCAGAAGAAAAGAAATACTATGAAAAAGAAAGGAAATCAATGAAACTGAAAATAAAAAATCGGTAGAGAAACTTAATGAAGCCCAGAGCTAGCTCTTTGAAAAGATCAAAGCATTTATTAAACCTCTGACCAGGCTAATGAAGAAAAAAGGAGAGAGGATCCAAATTATTGAAATCAGAAATGAAAGAAAGGCCATCAGTCCTGATTCCAAGATATAATAATATTCTCTTATTAAAAAGATAATAGAATATTATGAACAACTCTGTGCCCACAAATTTGATAACCCAGATGAAGTGGAGAAATTGTTTAAAAAACAAACCTGTCAAAACTCACACAAGAAAAAGACGATCTGAACAGGCCTATATCTATTAAAGAAATTGAACCAATAACTAACAGTTTTCCAAAACAGTAAGCACTGAGCCCATATGGGTTCACTGGTGAATTCTGTCAAACATTTAAGGAAGACAATTATTTCAGTACTCTACAATCACTTCCAGAAGACAGAAATAGAGGGAATATTTCCTAAGTAATTCTATAGGGTCAGCATTACCCTCAAACCAAAAGCAGACAAAAACATTTAAAGGAGGGAACACTGCAGACCAGTATTTCTCGTGAATGTAGATGTGGAGATCCCCAACAAAGTATGAGCAAATCAGATCCAACAATGTATAAAAATGATTGTACACCATGACCAAGCTGGATTTATCCCAGGTATGCAAGACTGGCTCAACATCTGAAAATTGTAATCATCAACAGGCTAAAGAAGAAAAAAATTATATGATGACACCTATAGTACAGCAAAAGCATTTGCTAAAAACCAACACCAATTAATAATAAAACTCTCTACAACATAAGAATGGAGGGGGAACTTCCTCAACTTGACAAAGGATACTTACAGAAACCCTATAGCTAACCTCATACTTCATGGTGAGAAACTGGATATTTTCCCCTCATATCAGAAGCAAAGCACTCTTACCATGTTGGAAGTTTGAGCAAATGAAATGAGACAGGAAAAGGAAACAAAAGCTATACAGACCAAGAAGGGAGAAATAAGCCCATTTCACAGATGACATTATTGTCTGTGCAAAAATTGCCAATAATCAACAAAAATTACCCTGAAACAAATAAACAGTGATAGCAAGGTTGCAAAATACAAGGTTATCATCCAGAAGTCAGTTATTTTCCTAAACACCAACAATAAAAAATTGGAATTTGAAATTAAAGACACAACATAAAATTAACACCAAAAATAAGGAAATTCTTAGGCATAAATCCAAGAAAGCGTGCATAAGATCTGTACGAAGACACCTACAAAACTGTTATAAAAGACATGACATTTTCACAATAATCAATAAGTACAAAGTTGGAGGGATGACTTCAAGACTTATTAGAAAGGTAATATAATAAAGACAGTGTTGTATTGGTCAAAAAATAGACAAAGAGTTCAATAGTGCAGAATAGCCCAGAAAAGAGACTCAGTGCAAATAGGGCCAACTGATCTTTGACAAAGGAGCAGTTCAGTGGAGAAAAGATGACCTTTTCAAAAATGGTGCTGGAACAACTGGACATCTACATGCAAGAAAAATATGGATCTAGACATAGACCTTTGTCTTGTCAAAAAAAAAAATAACTGAAAATGGATCATAGGCCTGTATGTAAACTGCAAAACTGTAAAACTTATAGAAGATAACATAGAATATCTAGGTGACTTTGGATTTGGTGATGACTTTTTAGATACAGTACCAAAAGCACTGTTCATGAAAGAAATAATTGATAAGTTGAATTGCCATTAAAATTAATAACTTCTCTGTGAAGACTGTGTTCAGGGAATGAAATGACAAGTTACTAACTAGGAGAAAATATTTACAAAACACTTATCAAATAAAATACATGGATTGGTAGCCAGGATTTATGACTTGCCTGCTTATCCAAAAAAACTTAGCCAAATAACTTTCTTGGATATAAGGCAGCTTCCTTCATTTCTTCACCTCTTTTCTTTCCTCCCTTCCACTCCTGAAGTGTCACAAATGTTTTTGGTAGATTAGTCCTGTGATGGGCAGGTGTTTCTGGTAAACCAGCCCTGCAGTGGGCTTAGACCAGTCCCATGGTGGGCAGGCGTTTCTGGTAGACCAGCCCCATGGTGGACAGGTGTTTCTGGTAGACCAGTTCAGCAGTGGGTAGGCATTTCTGGTAGACCAGCTCAGCAGTGGGCAGGTGTTTCTGGTATACCAGTCCTATGGTGGGCAGGTGTTTCTGGCATACCAGTCCTATGGTGGGCAGGTGTTTCTGGTAGGCCAGCCCCACGTGGACAGGTATTTCTGGTAGACCAGCTCCACAGTGGGCAGAGGCCCACTCCCTTGTCTTCCTGTGTGTACCTGGTTGGTCTAAAGTCATTGAGAGAATTAAATCATTTATTCTCTTGAAGTTGTCCTGAAGAGCACCTTCCATGTTAGTTCTTCTGATAGCCGAGGTGGACACATGCCTTTGGTGAGGTAGGTAACCAATTTTATGTGCAAATGAGTGAGTTAGCTTCTGTAGAGGCACATGGCAATGTGAGTTGGATGAAAACTCTAGGTTTCTGACCCCCATGATGTGACACATTGTGATACAGCAAAGTGTGTTTCTCTGATAAGGTATAGTCAAAGCTGCTGCTTCAAATTATTGCCAGTTTTGGGTACTTACTTTTGAACTCATGCCTCCCTGTGAACTTTTTCAAGGAGTTGCAACAGGATCCATATTTTAATTCATACTTAGTAAACTCTATAAAACTGTCCTTCTTTGTGAAACATAATTAGATCATTTTCCCTTTTATAGACTGTTTATTAAGAGAGTTTATTCAATTTTGGTAATGTGGGGAGGGGCGTCTGGGATGCAGTGATGGGATGGGTTCTGGTCTTTGCTACATGGGCATGTGTTTATTGTCTGGTAAGGCATTTCAAAGGTGGGATTTTCCTCAAAAGTCAACGAAGACTTTTCAAACAGCTTACCTTTTGATAAGCTTGACAGAACCAGGTTTCTTTACAAAAACCCAGTTAAAAATGCTGATCCCTGGTACTAGTACCATAAAATGTACGACATCTTATTGCAAAAATAACTGTAGCCTTTCCCTACTGCCAGTGAGTTTAGGGTTTGCTGGTGGATCAGCGAGGTTAGTGAGAGACCCTGTTAGGAAGCTTTGGTCACTCGGTAGCTTGTTCCTACAGTTCAGGCTCCAGCCATCGTCATTAACAAGAATTCTAAATTGGGGGTGGGGGGTGGTGATCATAGCTCTTGAATCTAGATGAGCTCAACATTGTTAAAATTCTTTAAAAGCAATCACAGTGACTCCGCAAAGGATCATAATGGCACCTAGCATCTCTTCTGATGGAATTATAATGATAAACTAATAAAAACAGTAAGCAAATTCTAAGCAAGCTTAGCAACTAGCCTATTTAAAGCTTTACTTTAAATAGGCTAGTTGCTGAGACTGATGAGAATACCAGTGGATATACACCCCACAACGGAGAAATTGAATATTTGAAACTAACAGCAGACATAATAGTCTGTGATTTTATCCTTTTTCTAAAAATGTGCTGTCACCAAAGTGAGACAGTGACCTTCTTCCCAGTCTCGTTTCTCTGATTTGTAACTGGAGAGACAGGAGATATGGTATTGCAATAAAGTCATGAAATTTGAGAAAAAATTACTTGCTGATTTTCACTGTGGGCAGGTTTTGCAGCTGCCTGTAATGATGGTGTAATTTTTTGTTAACAGGTAAAGCACGATCATACTTTGAAATGGGAACTGCCCTCTTAGCATCAGGAAGGGGTTGGGCTAGTGGAAACTCGCTGTGAAGCATGGCTGATGCTAGTCCACCCAAAATGACCCATTATTTTCAAGCACATGTGAAAGTCCTTTCTCTTAGATGCAGTTTTAAGGAAGGATTAGGGTATTTTGAGATGTAACAGCTTAGTCACATGGCCTGCTTAAGTAAAAGACAAGTATCATTTGCAGTCTAGGACACTCAGTCCTTTGGAAGGAAGTTGGTGATTTCCTTGGGTTTGCCATTACGTGTTCCTTATCACAGCTGTGGTGAGAACGAGGGGTGAGGGAGGGGCTGGGAGTAAGGCACGTGGAACCATGGAGCTGCTAAGGGGAGATGTCTGCTGCCAACCTAGGACCTGGCAACTGTTCAAAGGTGGATCTGTGGAGGTTTTGGCTTCAGTGACGAGGAAAGCGATAGTGTCATCCATGCATGGGATACCAAAGCCAGGCTCAGAGCTGGGCTTCCGTGAGTTAGGAGTGACTCAAGAGGAGACCTCTCAGCAGGCATATCTGCAGCTTGGAGGAGTCCTGGCCGGACTTCATGATTTGAAAGTCATCTTTGTGAACATCGTAGTGAAAGATGTGGGATGGGAGGAAATATCTATGAAGGTGCAAGGGCCCAGCGTGTGGAATGGTGGAATCCTACATTTTGGTTAATGACCTGGGAAAGACATGCTTTGAGGTATTGATGGCTGTAGGGTCCAGATTGCAAAAGCTCTGCAATGAGTAGGGATAGACCTTCTAAAAACACAAAGTCAGCTATTGCAGTTAAACTGCATATAACCAACCACAATTGTACCAAATTATAAATTACCGGACTTAGTGACTTTAAAAAGAGCATAGAAAACAACATGAACATTAGTTTTTTAAGCAGACATTTTCTAACTCTTAGTTGACAAATAGGTCTAAATCCAAGATTAATGGATCCAATTAATTGGATCCAATGTAATGCCGCATCCCTGATGACATGATGGAGCCAGGACACACTCACCACTGCCTCCGCCGAGGGCACGGGGCATTCTTTCCATCATTTGCAGCCGTGTGATGGGGTGAGCTCTGCCTCCAAGGTCCCTGGTTTTGTGAGGCACACCACTCCTTAAAGAGTTTTCAACATTCCCAAATTCCTATAGTGCTAGCAAATCAGGGTTAAAAAACAAAATTCACACTGTTTGTTGAACATGATGCTTGGATTCTCACTGCTGGGGAATAAACAGAATTCAAGAGCTCGACAATTGAATTGGGCTTGTAAAATTGTTAAAGATGAAAATAAGATTTAAGTTGACAGTTCAGGGGACTAAGGAACAAGTAATTTTGATAAACTGATCGTAACTCAATAATTCCAGAGTTTTTTGTGGTCTATTGTCCTACACGTTTTAAGTAATCAAGCATTAGGTGTGTAGGGAAAGAATCACAGCCTCCTAATTAAAACTTAGCCTCGACTGTGCTTCTCCTTGTTGAAGGTGTCTTTAACAGAGGAGTTGATTATGCCTACTTTAGGAGAAAATGTAATGTCTTAACACTGCAAGTCAGAAATAAATCCTGAAGGGAAATGAGTGTATCGACGGTGAGTATCCCTTATTCCCAATGCTTGGAACCAGAAGTGTTTTGGATTTTGGATTTTTTTTTTATTTGGAAATATTTGCATTTATATAACAGATCTTAGGGATGGCATCCAAGTCCAACCATAGAATTCATTTGTTTCATATCCACCTTAGACACATAGCCAGAAGGTAACTGTATGGAATACCTGTAATAATTTTGTTTGTGAAACAAAGTTTTGGCTGCATTTTGGCGGCAACCTGTTACATGAGGTCAGATGTGGAATTTCCTACTTGTGGGGTCATGTTGGCATGCAAAAAGTTTTGGATTTTGGAGCATTTCAGATTTTAGATTTTTGGATTTGAAATGCTCCACCTGTACTTTGTTAATGGTTTTTGGTAACAGTTTTGGTAATAGTGTTTGCCTCATGAGTTATGCAAGCCTTTCACTATTGTGATTTCTATTCTTGCAGTGCCATAGAATATTCTATAAGCAATATATCCAGGAAACTGAAGGCCTTTATTTTTATTTATTTATTTTTTTGCGACAAGGTCTCACTCTGTTGCTCAGGCTGGAGGGCAGTAGTGCACTCACAGCTCACTGCAGCCTTGACTTTCTGGGTTTAATCCATCCTCCTGCCTTGGCCTCCCAAGTAGCTAGGACCTGAGATGTGCCCACCATGCCCAGCTAATTTTTCAATTTTTTTTTGTAGAGACGGAGTCTTATTGTGTTGCCCAGGCTGGTCTCTAACTCTTAGCCTCAAACAGTCCTCCTGCCTCAGTCTCCCAAAGCAATGGGATTACTGGCATGAGCTACCATGCCCAGGCTGGAGACATTTCATACTTAGAAAAAGTACACCCTTTAAATGAACATTTGGAAAAGGAAGTGCCTGAAACACTAAATGTCTTTGTATCATTTTTGCTGTAAAGAAACACTTGAGAATGGGTAAATTCCGTAGATGAGAATTTTAATTGGCTCACAATTCTGTAGGCTGTACAGGAAGTGGTGCACGAGCATCTGCTTCCAGGGAGACCTCAGGAAGCTGCCAATCTTGGCAGAAGGTAAAGAGGGAGCGGACATCATATAGTGAATGTAGGAGTGAGGGGGGAGGAGAGAAGGGGTGCCACACTTTACAACAACCAGGTCTTGTGAGAACTCACTATTGCCTGGAAAGGATGGAGCCATGAAGGGTCCACCATGATCCAAGCACCTCCCACCAGGCTCCACCTCCAGCATTGAGGACTACAATTCAACATGAGATTTGGGTGGGGACACATATCCAAACTCTATCAGTTTCTGAATAAAGATTGTGTGTGTGTGTGTGTGTGTGTGTGTTTAACATGTTATGATTATTTTGTGAGTTAGTCTCTTTAGATAAATTTAAAGAATTTCTTTTTCTCATTAAAATTTAAAAGAAGTAATTTCAAGCGATTTAAAAATTAATGAAACTTATTAAGAATCAGATACTAGCATTTTGCTTTCAGAGAAGTCTTGTCTAATGTTACAAGTCTATTGCTTTTATTATAAAAGCATCTGTACCTATAAACTAATAGGAATTTACATTTATGTAAAGTGTAGTCTGTTAGGGATCTTTAAAGAATACACATGAATATGTGACTATCACCTATTATTGCCTATGCTGTAATGACTGAATAAAATGATGAGTTGGCCGAAGAATATGAAGATCTCCTACTGTTTGTCTCACACACTAATCCCTTTTCGACTCCATCCCACTTTCTTGGCGTGTTTCATTGTCCTCTGTGTGTGACAGCTGGTTGGTCTGAGTGTTCTGGTCTGGCTCTGGTCGCTCTGGTGATTGCTGTGAGGGAGTCACTTGCACAGCAGAGTGCTCCCTGCATGTCCTTTTACCCATATGCTGCCTCATGTCAGTCCCACCAAATGCCATCTATGAAAGCGTGTTGAAAAATCAGTGAAATGACTCCAACGTTCAGACAGAACCCGTTTCTGAGAAAAGGAAGGGGGCTTTAGTTTTATGTGTCTTAATGGACACATAACGTTGATTCATATAAGCTGTACAATTTATATAACTGCTTTATTCCTTTCTGTTATTAATCAGGAGCACTACATTGTCCACCTGCTTTACGGAATCTCCTCTTTGTGAATTTATTATTCAAGATGTTTCCAGAATTTTTTTGGTTCTCGGCACCCTTCGAGTCTCTGTAATTTTTCACGGTGCCCCTCACTGAAATAAACACCCAGGAGTTCTTCCTATGAAGTACTTAGGCCCAGCCAACTCGATAAGTATTTATCACTTAACAGGGTATTAGCTGTTCAGAAAATACATATAAATGGAAAGAGAAATATTCGCATTTTATTCTTAAGTAGCCATACCTGTTGCGATATTTTTGTATAGAGTGTCTCTAGGCTTTACATAGCTTTTAAAGCTCTAGAATCAGAGTGGACATCACCACCCTCACTTACTTTTCCACACTGATTTTTGCTTGGCACTGTATTTGAATGAAGGAGCTACCAAAAACCCAGCTTCCTAAACATGATGTCACTGCATGGAATGTGGTGTGACATCGTGTAGGAACCCTGAACTCCCAAGAGGTGATCGTTTGTGTCCATTCATTTCGGTTTCCCTGGGAAGTTAACATTTCCTGCGTCATCCTTGTACCTGAGAGTGCCCTGGGGCATAGATTGGCAACTGTGACCTTGGGTGCTTATTTCTGTTCTTTCTTTGCTGATTCATTCGCTCATGGTTGTGAAACATGTACTGCATGCTGGTCATGGGGCTAAACTCTGTTGACACAGGTGAATCCAGGCCAGTAGGTAACAAGAGGAGTTGGTTAAAGCAGCCCTGCAGAGGAAGGAGAGACTCCAGCAGGAAGGGGCTACCTGGGGAGCTGGGCCCCAGTAGGACAGCTGGCTCAGCTGAGGGGGCAGAGATGCAGGGTGGGGAATGGGGACTCGACAAGTGACAGCTGGGCGCTTGGGTGACCTGTAATGAACGGGAGAGGCAGGGATGGGAGTGGACACTGGGCGGTGGTCAGGGAACATCCTGCAATGCCTGGAATTCTAGACCAAGGAGCTGAGACATTCATGTGGTGGTAGCAAAATGTGCATAACATAAAATTTACCATTTTAATCATCTTGGTTCACAGGTCAGTGATACTAAGTAAATCTATAATGTTATATGACCATCATCACCATCTATTTCCAGAACATTTTCCTTATGCCACATTGAAAGTGTCACTGTGAAGGTGGCTCCCCATTCCCACGTCCAAGCCCCAGGACCTGTAACCTACTATCTGTCTCTGAATTCGCCTGTGCTAGATATTTCATGTAAGTGAGATCATACGGCATCTGTCCTTTTGTGCCTGGCTTATTTCACTTAGCACAGTGTTTCCAAGGCCCATCTGTGTTGTGACACACATCAGAATACTGTTCCTTTCTGGGGCTTATTTGCCTATTGTAGGCATAGACCATATTACGTTGATCTGTCTGCCTGCTGACGGGGACTTCAGTTGTGTCCACATTTTGTCTTCTGTGAATAAGGCAACAATGACCCTGGTGCCCCAGTGTCCACTTGAGTCTTTGCTTGTGATCCTTTGGCTTTGTATCTAGGAGTGGAAGGACTGGGTCATGTGGTACATCTGTTTAACCTTTTGAAGAACAGCCAAAGTGTTTGCACAGCGGCTGCACCATTTTACTTTTTCCCAGCGGTATTCGAGGGTTCCTGTTTCTCTGTATCCTCTACAACATGTTATTTTCTGTTTTCTGATAGTAGCTGTGCTAGTGAGTGTGAGGTGGTATTTCATTGTGTTGTGTATTTGCATTTCGCCAATGATTAGTGATGTTGAGCACCTTTTCATGTGTTTATCTTCCATTTGTTCATCTTTGGAGAAATACTGATCCAAATCATTTGCCCGTTTTCTAATTAGTTTGCTAATGTGTTGTTGATGTCTAGAAGTTCTTTATATATTGCGGATGTTAATCTTGTCTCAGATGTTTCATTTGAAACTATTTTCTCCTGTTGTATGAATCAGCTTTCCACAAAGAGTTTGAGCTTTAACGTTGAATGGGAATCGAGCACATCTCTGTGCCTGCGCGTCTTCCTTGTTTTCTGCCGTTCACAGATAAACTGGATACCACATCCCTGGCCTTGGAGGTCGTGTCTGGGCAGCGCTGTCCTTTTGCTCCTCCAGCTTTAAACTTACTTTGCTACTGCGTGAGCATATCTCCTCCACACAGCATGGGAAGGGTTAATTAGGAGCAAAAGCTCTTCCGCCTCCCAAGGGGCCTGGCTCTGGCGCCTTCCAATGGAGCAAGAGACAGGTTAACTCCGCCGTGTCTCAGTGTCTCAGTTTCTTCATTTCTATAAAGTGGGGACAATAACAGTAGCTAACCCACGGGGTGACTATGCAAGTCCTGTTAATGCACATGAACCCTTAGAACCATGCCTGAGCAGGCATTCAGTATGCATGGCAGTTTTTACTGTAATTTAATTTTCAACTAGACTCAAGAGCTGTTGATAATTTTGTGGCATCTTTACTCTTGTTCTTTTACCTCTGCTAAGTGGAGCTGTTTAGCAGTCAGTCGAGGTTTTGAGTGACTTCTCTGTGCTTAGACCCACAAAGGGCTTTTTTTCTGGAAAGAGTTTATAAAGAATATGTATGAAGTGATAGACATTGTTTCTTTGTTGTGGGAAAAATACAGCCTTCTAAAGAAAGCCAACAGTACTATCGAGGGAAGTGAAAGTGAAGAGGCTTAGGAAAATGAGGATTCTTTGCCATAAAATAAAATTCTTTCAAGAAAAATAAATGCCATAGGTATATGTGCCAGTTCTTGGACTTCTGGTCTCAGGACCTTTGTGAATGCTGCTCACCTAACCAATAAGTCTCTGCCCTGCGCAGGGACCTAAAGCAGCTGGGCTGCCTTTCATATGCAGCTTTCTAGTCTACAGTTGGGCCATTTACACTCCCTGGTAGTTTAGTATTTTAGTGTTTGTGTTCATTTTTTGTCTGCTTTAACACACTCTAGGACTTTTAAAGGTGGGATTTTTTTTGTTGTTTTTCTACATTTCTGATTCCTTCATGGGTTTTTGCATGAAAATCCATAAGAAAGATTTGCTGAATGCATATATCTGCTTTAGCTTTTTATTTCTATTCAGGGCCTCCCTTTTAGGTAGGAAGCTCTTTGAAAAACAAGACTGGTCACTTTTACTGTGGGCTAGAGTCAGGGCAGGTTGGGCTTACCTGATTAACTAGCCAGCTTAGCTTCACACAGCACAAGTTTAGCATTTAGAGGGTGTTCTCTTGAAAATCAGACACTGATGGACCTTTAAATATGCCCTTAGAATCCATGCATTGGTGGAAAGATAGGTACTTGAGATGTTCTTCTGTTCAAATCCACCTTTGGCACATGTACCCGGGATATGTCATGTCACTTTTCTGAGACTTAGTTTCCTCACTTGTTAATTGGGTGACTATGAAGATAAAAAAAGAAGTAACATTTATTTTAATTTTCTTTTTATTAAAAAAGTTTTTTGGATAGGGTCTTGCTCTGTTGCCCAGG
This sequence comes from Cacajao melanocephalus, assembly GCA_963573385.1. Classification (NCBI taxonomy): domain Eukaryota; kingdom Metazoa; phylum Chordata; class Mammalia; order Primates; family Pitheciidae; genus Cacajao; species Cacajao melanocephalus. The sequence continues at coordinate 24,309 of CAUYLG010060340.1, read as the reverse complement.
CTGGACTGCAGTGGTATGATCATGGCTCACTGTGGCTTCCACCTCCCAGGCTCAAGTGTTTCAGCCTCCCAAGTAGCTGGGAGTATATATAGGCACATGTCATATCCTGGCTAATTTTATCGTGGATACCAGGTCTTACTATGTTGCCCAGGCTGGTCTCGAACTCCTAGGTTCAAATGATCCTCCCACCTTGGGCTCCCAAAGTGCTGGGATTGCAGATGTGAGCTACTGTGCCCGGCTGAGGTAACATTTCTAATCCCCAGGGTGGGGCCTTGCTGTTACAGAATTCCTGAGGAAGAATGTGCCAAGTGCACCAAAGTCAGATGGTCCTTGGGTGCTCGGGGTGATCACTCCTCCTGGTGTCTGAAGGTGTCTTTGTGCACCTGTCCCTGCCTTGTAGCGGGAAATTTTTTGGGATTCCCAAAAGTATGTATTTTAAAAATCATATGGAGATAATCTTGAATTGAGACTTAAATGTCCTGGATTCTAGACCAGTTTCACCGACATCTAACTTGGGCACAGCACAGCTTTATCATCCTGTTTTCTTCTCTAGGAGGCGAGGTGGCTGAGATGGCTGAAATCTCTCTCAAGGCTCACATTCTCTGTCTCTCTGAAATTCCAGTGCATGCCTTTCATTTTTGCCCAATCAATAAAAAAAGTTCACTAGAAGCTTTTAATTGTGCCCCTAGAGGACTCAAAGCCCCTGTCCCAGTCCGGGAGGTGGGAGCTGTCACAGGGCCCTGTTTCTAAGGGGTTGGGCCTGGGTTTATCTTGGCCCAGGGGATGGTCAACTTGGCTCCCACTCCTGGCCACAGACCAAACCATGGTGTTGATGTGGCATCTTCCCTGCAAAGATTGTGTAGAGCAGGCCTGGCACAGTCATGAGGGCAGCTCTTGACAAATCTGTCACACTCCAGGAGCCACGGTGTAAAGAGTACGTTGTCCCAGTTGCTACGCTGACTTCACTTAAAGACAGGATGTGATTAGAGGAGATGTGTTTAGATGTAAAGCTATCCTATTGCATCTGATTTTACATTTTTAATTATTTAGAGTTTGGGTTACTGAGTCCCTGGCCAGTGATCGATAAGGACAGTAAATGCAAGCGGCATAAACAAATGCACCTGATTCTTCACTGGTCATAAAATGAGGGTGAGCTGAATTTTGCTCTGTCTGCATCTGTTGCTGTTGATCACCATAATAGGAAAGATAGCCAGGCTCCTATTGGCACCTCAGAATAATTGCTTCCTGTGTGTATTTATCTAAATACTAAGCTTAAACATAACAGATGTGAAATGTCTCAGGCATACTTCCAAATAAATCTTAAGGGGAAAGTAAAGCAAATATTTATAAAGAGCCTCAGAGTTTTCATAATGTTTCCACATATTCATATTTTGACAGCAGTCATGCCAGAGCGCCTCTGGTGTTTCTGGAGTCCTTGGTTGAGCATGGCTGTGTGCGGGTTACAGCCTGATCCAGAGGAAAGAGAAATCCCTGGAAATAAGTCAAGATACAAGGTCAGAAGGCCCGGCTCCCCTCTTTATTCCCCTTCCCTTCCTAGGTGTGTGTCCTTCAGCACCGTCTCATGTAGAAAGCTCACTGTTGCCTTGGTGGGTACATGAGCTTCAGAATCAGATCTAATACTGTGTAGACAAGTTGCTGAATTCCTCAGAACCATGATTTCCATACTGACAAAACAAGGGCCATGACAACCACCTCATAGTGTTGTCAGGATTAAATAAAATAAAATAACACATGCACTAGCACGTATGTAGTCTAAAAGATGTTAATTTCCCTGTTATTTGACCAGTTGCTTAGCAAGTAGATATGTTTAATGTAGACAAAGTTTTACAAAGAGAATTTATTATATCTTAAGGAGAATTGAGCAATCAAATTTATGTAGGATGTTTATAGTGTTTTATGACATGAAATTCTAGTAAGTCTAATCTGTATCTGAGAGCAGAAAATCTGTTAATGGCAGAATATTTTGCCTTTGTTAATTTCCCTAAAATATTGAGAATTTGTCATGAGAAAGATTATTTCAAGGTAACACTTAGCTTTGGCCTTTTGATACCAATGTTCCCCAGATGTGAGAATGAGGGGCACGTGGTTCATTAGGGACAAGGACCACAGGCACAGGGGCTTCTCATTTGCTCCGTTGCTCACCTGACAAATCCCCCGTGTTTCAGCTTTTCGATAAAATTCTTGTCCCGGGCTTTCCTCCCTGATGATGCTCTTGGTGGAATAAAAACATCCCAAAGAAGATGCTCATCAGTGGTGAATGTGGCTGGTTGGGAAGAAGTTTCTGGAAGCTCTTGGTATCCTAGTTATTATAGCAGAGTGTGGCTGGTTGGGAAGAGGCTTCCAGAAGCTCTTGGGATCCCAGTCATTAGAGGGGAGTGTGGCTGGTTGGGAAGAGGCTTTGGGAAGCTCTTGGTATCGCAAAGATCTTGTTATGTTTACCACAGCAGGGGCAGGGAGAGCTGTGTCACCCTCTTCAGCTGCATGGCTTCTGTTCTGGGATTCTTTTATGCTAATGGAAATGCGAATTAAACTTTTTTTAAATGTTACTTTAAGTTCTTGGATACGTGTGCAGAATGTGCAGGCTTGTTACATAGGTAGACATGTGCCAGGGTGGTTACAAATTAAACTTTCTCTAGATATTTTAGTACCTTACTTTATGTGGTCCCTAATTATTATCTAGTGTTAAGTGTTGCATAAGTATAATTTCTTTATTAGAGTTAAAAATTATAGCTAACACAAAGTTTCTCTGAATTGATGACAGAGAGAAAGCGGCTGTGTTCTGAGGCAAACGGCTGCAGCTCGCATGCAGATGGTGTTACTGGAAGGAAGGACAGGAGGAGAAAACGAAACTAATAATGTGTTTACTGGGCACCCACTACCTGCCAAACACTGTATTTAAGTTGTTTTTTTTTTTTTTTGGTTGTTTCTTTTTTTGAGACAGAGCCTCACTCTGTTGCCTAGGCTGGAGTGTAGTGGTATGATCTTGGCTCACTGCAACCTCTGCCTCCCAGGTTCAAGTGATTGTCATGCCTGAGCCTCCTGAGTAGCCGGGATTACAGGTGCCCACCACCACTCCTGGCTAATTTTTGTATTTTTGGTAGAGACGGGTTTTTTCATGTTGACCAGGCTGGTCTCGAACTCCTGACCTCAGGTGATCCACCGGCTTCAGCCTCCCAAAGTGCTAGGATTACAGGCATGAGCCACCACACCCAGCCCCTTGATTTTTAATAATGTGCTATCATGTATACAGTAATCCACAAGGAGGAAGTAAAAATTAGGGAACAAATACCTGGTTAAACCTTGTTCAAATTTGAAATTTTTTTGCTTCACTAAACCCTGTCTGTTTTCCTGTACTTCTTTGGGCACTTCTGGTTGTTCCTGAATTCTCTGTGCCCTTCTTTCTATTTGGTGATACTGCTGGAGGTTGGTTTGTGACAGTGTCCTTGCAGCAGTGCCTGGTGCCCTGGCTGAGGTCGCCTGAGATCACGAGGCCTGGGCAGAGATGGTCAGTCACCCGCAAGAACTCAGCTGCAGGCTGAGAATGTGTCCCCGGGCCCTGCTGGGATTCTGCAGGTCTGCATGGGACTGGGACGGGAATTGCCTTCAGCCTGGCTTGCACACCTGCAGGAATCTTGTGGAAGGAGACATCATCCCCTCCCTTGGCTGCAGCCAGCCCACCCTGTTGTGAAGGTCAGGTCTCCAGAGACCACAGGAGGAAGAGGCAGGCCCAGAACCGTCCTGCCGGATGCCCCCATGGCCTCTCTTGCCCATTTTCCAGCCTCTGTTGTTGAACTCCAGGTTTTGTGGTTGCCCTGGAAACTCAGCCAGCAAACAAAATAGACAAACTGCTTATTTGTAAAGATGTTTAGCTTCTTGGTCTTACTGCAGTTCATGGGAATCCTGGTCTCTTTCCCTTGAATGTTAACCTCAGCTTTTCTGCCAGGAGGCGGGTAGTTAGTCCAAGCCAATGACAAGCTGGCTCCCTTCGCCAAGGCAGTGCTTTATAAGTGCTTCGCACTTTTACTCACACTGAGAGCTTCCTGTGTGCTGGCTTCTTCCCCAGTTTCCCCCACATCTGACTGATAATAAGGATCCTCTTCATGTTTCAGCTGTTAATTTCCATCTCACCTAGGATTCTGTTACATGTTTTCCATATGTGGTTAGCAATACTCTCTGCATGTGTTAAGGAGATCAGTGCTTCTTTATGGCTTCAGTGATAGCCATCAAAAGAAGTCTGATTCTTGATGTAGCTTCTGGCACAATAGAAAGTCCTCCATATGCACCTGACTGGGGAGGAAACTGTCTAACACGGTTCTCTTCTCATAAGTCCTGATGGGAGTTGCATTATTTTCTGTGGTTTTCACATTCTTGTATGTTGGTAGTTAATCACATGATTTTTACATGAAATATATTTCTAAAGAGTATGTTTTTTGTACCCTTTAGTATTCAGACAGTGTAATTGATCCCAAATTGCCTTCAGATGCAAAGTAGAATTTTATAAATGTGCATTTTAAAAAGCGTATACATATTAGCTTCAGGGTCACTGTGGAATAAATGAATCTGAAGCCCTGTAAGTCTCTTGGCAAAGTGTCATTCCTTATTCTTTTCTCAGAAGCTTCAGATAACACTCAGCCTTACATTCTCTTATTACCTGTCCAAAGTAGTTTCCTTTGGTATTCATTTCACATGAAGGACAGGAATGTGGCTTCTTTTTTAATTTGAAATGTCTTTGGCAACAACAGGCCTTGAAACAGTTCCCAGCTCTGCCTCTGTTCAGCCTTGCTCTGGCTTGACCCTGGGGGTGCCTGGCCTCAGCCTCCTCCCTTTCTGGATCTGCTGTCATGCTGTGCATGGCGCCTTCTCTCCTGGGCTCCTGCCTCCTTGCCATGGTTGTACCAACCAGGACTCTTACCATCCATCTGATGCGCTCCCTGCCTGCCCTGTCCACCTACTCTTTGGGTCCTGGCCTCCATCTCCACCTTCCCTAGACCTGGGGCTTGTCCCCCAGGGACCTGGTACCTGCATCATTCTCCTGCCCAATCCTGCTTTTTAACTGTGTCATTTCCAAGCTCCATTGGGGGCACTGCTGTCCCACATGAGAGCCCCTGGAGTTTCTCAGATGCATCTCCATCCTCTGACCGTATAGGTGCCTCTCCATGTGCTGTGGATTTGTGCCTCTTTCCTTATTAGGCATGGTCCCCTCCATTGCTTCCTGCACCGCCTCCACTCGGCGCTTCTGGGACCTTGTCTCTGCTTTACCGGGGCTCTCTAGGTTGGCCAGGAGACTGTTTTAACGCACAGATCCCATTTTGTCAGCCTCCCACGTGACTCTTTCCAGTGCTCTGTGCCAGCCACGCTGCTATCCCAGCCTTCAGCCCTGCACGGCACCACCTTGCTGCGTTCCACACAGGGCTTTGCTCAGAGCACACGGGGTGCTCTACCTCACACCATGCCAGGGCCTAGCAGTGCTCCCCACGGGATTTCCTCTCGGTTCCCAGGAAGGAGCACCCCTCCCCACTTCGCTCACCTGCATCCTAACCTCCTCTCCATCAGTGAATGGCTACTCTTGCAGGGTCTGAGGGAGGAGCTGTCTTAGGGATTTTTATTCCTGACACCTAATCCATAATAGATGTCCAAATGTCACTTGTACCTTAATCGGTTGCACTTGTGTTTTTGGCCCTTCCTGTGTCCTGGGGGGCTTCCCTTCCCCTGTCCTCTACTTCTGGGGTTCCACCTGCAGTCAGTGGAACTATCAGGCTGTGAAGGCTTTGATGTTGACTTTCTCACACATCACGGTGTGACGTGACCCAGCACGACAAGCTCTCCTGCCGTGGGGTCAGGCCCTTCACCATGTGGAAAGTTAGACATCCCTAGAATGCTGAGATGTATGATTCTGCTCCACGTGGAACCTGAGAAAACTGTAAGAGTTACACAATTGCTAATATTTTGAAACTGCAGTTTAAAAATTCGAAATTAGCTTAAGCTTGTCAAATACATAATACTGTTTTTTTTTTTTATTTCGGGATTCAGAAAGTGAGGCCTCCCCAGGGTCCCTGCTAATGGCTGGCAGTATGCCTTTGGAGGAAATCTCTCATGATACCAGCAGCTCTCGTCATTTCAAAAGTTATATTATTTTTATAATTCTTTTAAAAATAACTGAATTGTAATTTGCATGCAATGGGTGTTCAGTTCGATGAGCTCTGAGGAATGAATTCATCGGAAAGCCACTCTTGCCGATCCCTGCCGGCCTCCCAGACGACAACACCAGCCAGCGCTCCCTGTTGGTGTCATTACAGAACACTGCTTCCTGCTGCAGAATTTCATGAGCAGGGTCATCTGCGGCTTCAGTGCTGCGCTACCTCCTTTCTATCAGCCTGATGATTTGCGATCCGTCCATGGTGTTGTTTTCATGAGTGGTTCATTGTTTTTATGGGGGAGAGTATCCTCAATCTTTAATCTGTTATGTTTGTGTAGTGATGTTGTCCACCTGGGTGTCCTGCGCTCCATGGGAATCGACTTTCTGAAGTTTTATATGAAGTAGGCCCAGACCCCTCCATCCCCATGCTCTGAGTTCCTGCTCTTCCCTCGGAATTCCTGCTCCTCCCTTCCACCTCCAGGAATTTCCGGGAGCATTCGTTGCTCCTGGTCGGTCGTCTCAGGTCGTTTCTGCCATTGCCCATGCCTGTCGTGTAGCTTTTCCTCTGTATCAAGCATCTGTTTCATGGGTGGTTCTGCCGTTTACCTCAAGAGCATGGCAGCACACTGTTAGGCCTCTGAGGGATATTTATGCTTCAACATCACCGTAGCCAGAGGAGCAGTTCTCCAGTGCAGACTTAAAAGACACCATGTCACCAAACTGATGGGCTATTTTTGTTTTTTTTGTATGTGTGTGTTTATATTTTTGCTTTTGGTTGAGGGCCTTTCTGGGGTCTTTGATGACATAAGACACCAGTTAGCTGTGTCATTTCAGCTACTTAGAGGCCTGACTCTAATAGCAGACCCTGGCTGGTAATTTTCCCCTTTTGGTATGTAATTACAGAGAAGACTTAGTATAGAGAATGGAAGTGCTGTTTATTAGTATACTTTTGTGTTTACACTCTAGCACTGCACTTAAACCCAGCAGGCATTGTGTAGATAGTACTATCATGGTTTTTGGATGAGACTGGTGTTTTCATATTAGAAATCACTGCTGCACTGCAACGTTATTAGTGGTTATTATTGGGGAGTTTTGGGAAGTTGATAAAAATTGCTTTGACCTAAACATTCCTATGGTGTGTTTAATAATAGCTGTCTCTGAATTTTCCAAGACTCCAGATCCTCAAGCACAGTGCTCCTAACTTGTCTAATTCTGCACCTGTGCTGCTATCTAGACCATGGGAGGTAGGAAGGTTTGGGATGGATGCATCCTTGCCTTCCAAGATACATTTACACACAGGGGCTGCAACTCAGCTCTGTAGGAGATTGTGTGATCCATCGTCCTCTGATTGCTGGGCTTCGGAGAGAGCCGAAATATGTACAGGTCAGACCTGCTCCCTTGCTGGCAGTGAAGCAAGTCCCCAAAGTGTGATTCAAGTTCCATATCACAGCAGACCAAGAGTCATTGGGCTCCAGTTTATGGACTGCTGGGGTATTTTACACTTGAGTGCATTTTGTTTTCATTACTTAGGAAATAGAAAGTCTAAGGAAAATTGGACAGTGATGGTATAGTTGGCTTCATGGGGGCAGGGAGCATATTTAGTACCTGAAATAGGTATTTTTCAACGTATCTTTCGAAGTCTTGAAATAGATTCTAAGGCTGTTCTGTTCAGGTTAATAACCTCAAAGTCCATAAACAAGTCTCTGAATTACTGAGCAACTTAAAAGGAATACATAAAATTGTTTTTATTGCCTTAGACACTGTTTTAATTGGGTGATATGGAAAAACCAGATTTTGTTCACATTATACTGCATAAAGCAGTATAATTTTTTCACATTACCACATAAAACAACTGTTTGGTGGGAGGAAGTGGGTGAGGTTGGAAGTGTGTCGCACTTAGAATAAGCATTCTTGTTTTTGTGATGTCAGTTTTTTGATTTTTAATAAGCTAAAAATCCAACTACAGTTGATAGAAACATCTTTTGATGTCAATGAAATATGATAGTAACTTTGTAATTAAACATTTTATTTCCTAAAAGATTTTTCTAATAATGACATATATTCCCTACAATAAAAAACGAAGCCTAATTATAGTTTAATAGTTTTCCTTTTATAGTTTGCATTGGTGGATTTTAGTATTTCCATTACATATATGAAAAGCTCTTCCAAAAAGAATTTGTACAGCACATGTTAGCCATGCTCTGCTTGGCTATAGAAATATTCTCCTCTGTCCCCCTTAGGAAGTGGCTTGCATATATTTCTATTTAAGATCTAAGATGGCTAACACCAGAAACAGAAGTGACTCAGCATTGCTTGTTTACAAGCAGTAACTGTTTCAGTTACAAAAACACTAAAATAGTTTGAAGCTCATTTATGAAAAGCAGGAGTGATTGCCATAAATTGAGTTTGCCCTGGTTTGGAGATGCTGAGGTGCTAACAGCATAAAGAGAGAAACTTTGCGAAGTGATCCGTGTATCTCCATGGAGGGTCAAGGTTAAGACTTTACTTGTGAGCCAGGCGATGCAGGAGATGAAAGAAGAGATTTTTGTTTTCTTCAGCTATGGTGCAAGGAGAAACCAGACAGCCTCCCACATGTGAACATTCCCTCCCTTTTCCATGTGGTCCTGAAGTCAACAAAGGCAAGTCCACTGTCAGTGACTTATCTGGAATTAGACTCAGGAGAAATCCCACCACAACACCATTTCAGAAATTTCCTTAGACCTGTGTGCTGTGTTCTTCCGGCTTTAGGGACCTGCCTGCCCTGTTCCTCTCCACTCCAGAGCTGACTCACGGGAAGACGGGAACTCTCTGGCTAGACCGAAGCCTTCTTGACTGATAGTTACTTTTCTTTTCTTTGATTGTGAGATGGAGGCTGTGCATTCTTCCCCAGAATTCCTCAGGTTTCTTTTCAGGGGGTCATTCATGTTGTTGAGGGACTAAGAGCTGTTCTCAGAGGGCCCCAGTGTCACCATGGGAACAGGGAAGAAATGGAATCTGAGTAGGGTGTGGATCCTGCATTCTCAGCAGTGTGTGCTTTGAGCATAACAAAGGCTGTTCTGGAAGCTGCTGGCCCCTGTGCTGAACAAGTATTGTGTTAGGGTGGACTGGCTGGAGGTTCAGGTTTGTACCTGTAGATGGGATGTGACTACATTAATGAAGGTCCTTCTGTGCATGAGGCTGTTTCTTCCTAGTTCTCTGATGATGGAAAGAACTTTTATTATCAACCTATGAATATGAAAGGATCTTTGCAAAGGGTTTAGTTCATTCAGTAGTTTTCAGCCTTTAAAATATCCTGTGGACAGTACCCTCCACAAGTAATCCTTGTCATTCACTTTCTAATACTAAGTTCTCTAATCTATGTTGATAGCTGACCTGGTCAATGAGAAGATGAGGAGAAGTGTAAGTATGAGTTAATGTGCTTGGCAGACGTCCATCTAAACAGTAATATAGCTGGTTTCTTTTGAGAAAGCCCCCAAGATTTTAAAGCTGCCACCTTCCTACGAGTCATACTGTTTCTCACCATTTTTAGAATTTCTCTTTGGAACCCTTCATAGACTGGGAATCTATCTGGAGGTATAATAATCATACCTCATGTAGACAATAATGTATGATCAAAGGTTCTGATTGCTGTGTTCTGCAGCAGTGGGAGAATAAAATATAATATACATGCATGTGATGGACTGTTTTGTTCATTCTATGAAAGTTAATTGAAAAAACAACAAAGTATAGAATAGCATGATCCTAATTTTGTAAACTATCTCATGATCCTCAGTTCCTGAATAGACTTCTCTTAGCAACAGCATGCTTTGGGAAATTTAATTTTCAGACTGAAACATAAACCACTACTGATTTGCATGAGAAATGAATCCAAATATTGAAATTAAATCATGAAAATTACAAAATATTACATTAAAAATGCTATTTAAGTATTTGGGGAACTTGGATGTTTTTACTTGACACCTCCCCCCCTCGTCCTTTTTAGATTATCTTTTTTTTTTTTTAATTAAAAGACATATGTGTTATAAGACATTGAACCAGTATAAAAAACTATAAAGAAGACAGCCAGTGATCACATAGACTTCTGCTTCTCAGGAGTAACTGTCATTAACTACCAAACATACACAGTATAAAATTTAGAAGTACTCTATTGAATGGGATGATATTCTCTGTGGTATTTTAAAATAAAGTATAAAATGTAACTATTTGATTTTAATAAAACTAATAAATCTACTTGAAAAATGGAACTCATTGCTATGCTTCACAGAAATTTTTTTTCATCCCACTAAACATCATTCTTTAAAAGACTAAGAATAAAGAGAAAATTTAAAACCAAATAATTTTTGAAAAATGAAAGTACTATTGCTATATTTTCTCATGCATTTTATCCTCTATCACAGAGATTTAAATGTTTATGCCTATGCATACATACAAACACATGCATTCATATACAAACACACATACGCATACACGTGCACACAGACACAAACATACACACCCATACAAATATGCGTACACATGTGCATACACATAAGCATACATACACATGTGCATACAAACATGGATCACACGTGCATACACACAAACATGCATACACACAAGTACACATACACATGTGTGCATACAAACCTACACATGCATAGACACAAACACATGCATACACACAAACATGCATGCACGTGTGTATGCACACACACATGCATATACACATGTACACAGAAGCATGCATATGCACATGTGCATGAATACACACATGCATACGCACAGTCATGCATACACACATGCATACAAACACGTGCATATACACATACACATGCATACATTCACACAAGCCTACGTACACATGTGCATACAGATACAAATGCATAGATGAACACCCACATGCATACAAAGATGCATACATATGTGTGCATGTATACACATGCATGTACACACAAGCACACATATCACAATGCACGCATACACATGCATACACACATGCATACACATACATGCACTTGCATGTGTACAAACACATGTACATGCTTGCCTACACAGAAACACATGCACATGCATATACATACATGCATGCATACACACATGCATGCATACTCACAAGCAAACAAGTGTTCATACACAAACACGGATATACACATATACACATGCATATACACAAACATGGGTAAACACACACCTACACACATGCATACACAACACACATGTGCATGCACACAAATGCATGCGCATGTCCATGCACACATTCATACACATGCATGCACACTCACATGCATATAAACATGCATACATTCATGTGCATAGAAACATACATATATATACATACAAACAGGCATACACACACGCCCATGTACACACGAGTTGTGGCTATTTTCCCTGTGTAATGTCATACAATTCCTCATACAGAGACTTATCTTTACTTTCAATCAGTTTATGTAGACAGGCAGACAGGGTCTTGCTCTGTCACCCAGCCTGGAGTACAGTCGGGTGATCCTAGCTGACTGCAGCCTTGAACTCCTGAGCTCAAGCTATCCTCCCACTTCAGCCTCCTGCGTAACTGGGAGTACAGGTGTGAGCCACTATGCCAAGCTATTACTGTTTTTTTTTTTTTCCTTCTTGGAAATAGGGTCTTATTGTGTCACCTAGGCTGATCTTGAATTCCTGCGCTTAGGCAGTCCTCCCACCTCAGCCTCCCAAAGCGTTGGGATTACAGATGCCAGCCACCATGCCTGACCACATTTTTCTTACTTTGATCTCTTGGCTGGTCAGTTTTATTATTGAGTTGTTCTCTTCTGCATGGGTCATGGGTGTTTGCTTTATGTTTTCTTCTTGGGTGATAATGCCCATCATTTGCTCTTGTAATCTGAGGAAAACGTGGCTGCTTTTAAATGTTTGGGTCACATCCTTTCTTTTCTTGGAGCTTGAATAGACTGTTTCATTGTTCTCAGAACAGCAGTGTTTGTATCGTGGATATTTTCAGGGAACTGGAATGTGTTATGATGTGCCTGTCTCCGGTGCAGAGGCCTGGGTTTCTGTTTCCTGACTTGTTCACCTGTGAAGAAGTCATTCTGCAGCCACCTTTATGCCTGAAGGATAGGTGGGCGGGGGATAGCATGCTTGAGTCACGTTACCTGTGGAATCCTGAAGTCAACATTGCTCCTTCCAAATGAATCATACCAGCTTAGCTTCTTCCTCCATGTTACACTTGTGTGATTGATCATCTTGAGGAAATACGTATTTAAAGCTTAATAACCTAGTTAGGACATTTTCTGATATTCGTTATTGCACACAAAGTTTAGGATACAGTTAGTGCATCCATCCAGTCCTTTCCTGACCTCAGAGATGCTTTCTCGTGTCATATCATCAGAGCTCTTTTGTCTCCTGCTTGTTCTTGTTTTGGTTTTGATCTTTGCTGCTGCTTCTCTGGTCGTGCTTGTCAAACTTCTCATGTATTCCCTTTTTCCGTCGCCTGTTACCTCTTCTCTAACTTTTCTGATCTTTGTTTTCCCTTGTTGAATTTAATGTGATTATTTTGAATTTTCTCTGTCAAGAATTTTTCTGTACTATGTATCTTTTTTATTATTATTATTATTTTTTATTTTGAGACAGAGTCTTGCTCTGTCTCCAGGCTGGAGTGCAATGATGCGATCTTGGCTCTCTGTAACCACTGCCTCCCAGGTTCAAGAAATTCTCCTGCCTCAACCTCCTGAGTAGCTGGGATTGAAGGTGTGCACCACCACACCCCGCTAATGTTTATATTTTTAGTAGAGACGAGGTTTCACCATGTTGGCCAAGATGGTCTCTATCTGTTGACCTTGTCATCAGCCCACTTCAGCCTCCCAAAGTGCTAGGATTACAGGCGTGAGCCATCCGCACCCTGCCTTCTGTACCGTGTGTCTTGTTTTGTTAGTTGCTAGCGCTGATTTACCTCTCAGTCTTGTGGCTTTAATACTCACCTTAGTTCCTTTCCTGCATAGTTTCCTTTTTCATCTCTTTTATTATCTCATCTTCGAGTTCTTGCTTTGTTCAATTAATATGCTCACTAAGGATTTTCTCTAGAACAGACAGATCTGGGCAGAGGTGGTTTTCTTTTGCACTGGTGTCTAGGTGTTGTTTTTGCATGCAGTTTTCCGTTTATTGATGTATTCTGTTATTGTAGTTGCTCTGTTACAACTTTTCGTCTAGGTATTACTGTTTGCTTTGACGTGAGGTAAATTCTCCAGTTTTTTTTTTTTTTTTTTTTTTTTTTGTAGCCTTGCTGTTTACTTTAGTCACTGTTGACTGCAGGGGTGTTAGACGGGAGGGTGACGGTGTGGAGGTGGCTCCCAAGACTTTAAACAGCCACTGGGAATGACCTGCTTCTTTTCTAAGATGTGGGTAGACAGGTGTCGAGGAGAGGAGGTGGAGACCGTGCTCAGAGGGTACTGATGCTCGGCTCCATGCCGAGTCAGAGAGTGCCTGGAAGCAGGTGAAGACGCCCCTTTGGGGTTTCCCTCAGTGTGGGCAAAAGTGCCACTCACTGTGTCTGCTGCCTCATTTAAAATCAGGAGATGTCAGTGACATTTGCAGGCTGTTGCTGATACTTTACATTTACCTCCCTGAGAGATGGTGGCAGAGGGACTTATTCCCCACTCCTTTCTTTTGATACAAAAAAAAATTTCATGAGTGTGTGCCTTTTCTTTCTTGAGTGCTTGCTGCTACAGATACTTTTTTGGAGGAGACAGAAGAGTTTTTACTCCTTTCTACATTTCACTGTGATCATGAGTGGGTTGTACTGCATACAGCTTTTCTCCACTGTGTCTGTCAGAAGCCTGAGAACTTGACATCATTTTAGCCAGAAGCCTGCTGAGCACTTTAGAAACAAAAACATAATTTTCCGTTACTTCCATGTATTCATTTATTTCTATCTACTATTTATCCTTTTTAGGCCAATCCTTTGACAAATTTAAATTAGTATTTAAAATCTCTCAAACTTTTCATCTAGAAAATGTTTTTATGACCTGAAACTGTTATTGATGAGGGCAAATGCTTTTGGTTATAAAACACTCTAATAATTAAAATATTGAGTAAGGTGTCATGAAATCTCTAACAAAAGTTATGGAGAAATGATAGGATAAAACTGAATTGCTCTCAAGTGTAAAATGGAGGTAGTATTTTAGAATTGCATTTATTTCAGCTATGGGATTTAAAATAATGTTAAAGTTATAAAAGTTGCCAAGTCCCATGAGTTTGGCAGCAAGCAATTTATCTTTTTCTCAGCTATTGTTCTAGAGTGCATACGAGTTTGAAGGCCCCTGGCCTCCCCCATAAATTTCTGTCACAATTTTAAGAACAAGGAAGAAGGAAGAAATCTTGACACTCAGAACAGATCCTGGCATGAGGGTCTGGGAGCTGGTGCTGCTGATGGTCTGAGGCTCAAGAAAGGCCTTGGTTTGAAAAGTGATCCCTGTAAAAATGTGTTTTAGCTTAAAAATGGTCATATTAACCAGGTGAACTGACTCTTTTCTGAAAGATTTTAGTTTTTCAATGCAATATACAATGTGGGAACTAGCATATTCTAGGACTGTGCTACCTCTTTACATGTATTTTCATCCATCTGCTTAAATGAGCAGCTATTCCTGTCCCTTTCCGCAGATGGGAATTCCATCACTGGCTGAGACCTCAGAGTTGACAAGGGGAGCCCAGGGTTCCTTCCTGGTGCTCAGGTGCAAGCCTCTTTTGTTTGTCACTGTGTTCAATCAAAGGCACAGGCATGATTCTTCCAGCTGGTTTTCTCCGAACATCTCCAGTACTTCCTCAAGGTTCTATGACCTCATCTAGACTGAAAGGGAAAGAGATCTTCCTGAGATCATCCCATTTAACTTGTTTAACTAGATGCATGCTGCAGACACTATGTTCAAGGAATGAATAATTATCTATTTAAAAAGACCCAGCCTTAAAAGAAGACCAGATTTTAACAGGAAAAACATTCAGTAAAATACTGTTCTGCCGTTATTTGTGGAATGACTGCTGTATACACAGCTCTGGGCTGGGTCCCTGGAAGCCAATGAGCTTGTTTGGCCTCCCCTCCTGGACACAGGAGGTCAAGGCTACAGTCAGCAGAATCACCCAGGCTGGACTCTGAGTGGATGCCCCATGGGATGGCTGCGATATGGGTCCAGTTTCTATTGGCAGCATCCCTGATACCACTTCTGAAAGCAGCAAGAGAGAAAAGCAAACCAAACTGAAACTGAGAAGTCGTGGATGATACCAGGGTACAGAGTGGCTGACAGGAAGACATAGCCTGGAGGGCCCTGGAGCCAGTGGCTGGGGTGGGGTTAGTTTGACTGAGTCCTGGACCGGGGAGGGGACCCCATAGCACACTCAGGCACAGTGCTAGTGGGGCCCAGGTACCCCATGTCCCAATGGCTAGAACTAGTAACCAGGTTGAAACTCATTAAATATGAAGGGTCTGTGCCCCTGGGATAAAAATCCTTTTTAATGACCTGGGACACCACCTCAAGTCTGTATTCCCTTGTACTCTGCAGTGGTGTGCAGTGTGGAACTCAGCAGTTTGGGGTCCCTGAGCCACTGTCTACCCCCTGCTCCATCCCCAATTGCAGGGACCCTGAGCACTCATGAGGATGTGCCCCACCACACCCTGTGCTGCTCCTTCAGGTGGTACAGGGCCACAGCTGTGGGAGGACTCTCTGAAGGGTGGGTCTCGGGCCCTCCCCCGCTTACGCTCAATCAGGAGAGCAAGCTGAAGGCACTGCCCTGTCCCTTCACTCCTACATTCCGGCCCCTCTCTGTCCTCACTGTCAGGTGGGCATCTGTGCTCCCAGTTTTCAAGGGTGGCCCTGCAGGGGCTGCAGAAAGTTCATATGTCACAGCATCCATCAGTGCAGGGTGTGGCGATCCTGCCATCTGCGTCATTGTCACAGGTCACTAGAATGAACACTAAAATATCCATAGGTGGGAGGAGTATTTATCTGGCTAAACTGTTTCCTTACCATCCGTTGTTTTTGGTTATCTATTGCTGAATAATAAACCACCTCAACACTTGGGAAGCAGCGAGCATTGCTTGAAGCCATTGTTCCTGGTGGCCGAGGTTCCCCGGGCTCAGCAGGGTGGCTCTTCTGCTGTGTGGTGTGAGCTGGGGCTGAGCATCTGAGGAGTTGACTGTGCAGTCAGGCACTTACTCACAACGGGCAGGTGGGGCTGGCTGTCAGCTAGTAGCTTGTCTAGGGCTGTTGTCTGAGTGCCTGGGTTCTCCCTCATGAGACCTGCCTAGCACCTTGCCCCCGCCTCCGCCCAACACACACCTCTGAATGGTGGCTGGGCCCTAAGTGGGAACCACTGAGTTTATGATTACACGATATTCAATCAAGGGATGACACCATAAACCAGACACCACAAACCATACAGATGTTTCTCACTTGTGTTTTTCTCATCATGTTTCAGTTTGTTTTAGCTTGGTGTCCCCCTCCCAAAAGATTATAAATTCTTCCAGTGCCAGGAATATGTGTATTTCAACTCTTTTATACGAATTTTTTTTATTCCCATGATGTTTCCTGGCACAAAATAAGTGCCCAATACATGTTAGGACAGACATGACGCTTAGATTGTTTCCAATCTTTTGGCTTTTACAGTATTAAAACAAAAATTTAATTTCCTAAAGCTTTTTCCGTACAAATTAAAATTCCCCTAGAATTGTTCCTACAAATGGAAACACTGGCTTTAAGTATATGAATGTTGTAGACTCGCGATACACACTTCCAAGCTGCTTTTATTCTAGGGATCACAAGTATTTATGTTGCCATTGGCAAGCATGAGAGAAACATCCCAAGCAGTTTAACCAGCTTTTGGCCACTTTAATTTTGTCTTTTATCTTTATAAATGTGTTAAGCTACAGTGACATTTTATTGCTTTAGTTTGCATTTTGAGATTATTATTACCTGCTGTATGAACTACATGAGGTCTAGTTTCTCAAATGCACACTCATAGTTGGCTTGACTTGGATTATTACATTCAAAATAGAGTTGGCTCTGAGTTTCAGACCCTCCTGTAGCGCCCGTGAAGGGATCAAATTGCGTCCACAGCTCACACAGCAAGCCTCTGGCTCAGTCACAGCTTAGAACTGGTTACCAACCTAATTTCATTTTCTTAGGGAAGTAGGAGTGTCTCCAGTAGGTGCAGCGTTTTTCTCAGATGCAAGGTCAACCTGACACCAGCAGGTCGAACCCTGTCTTCACTGCGCTTTGTCTTTCGTGGAGAGACCCTCGTGGCCCAGTGTTGCAGCTGAATGTCCATGTCAAGGTGTTGTCATAACATTTTGTATTCTCAACTGTTGCAAATGAACATATGATGCAGTGGTCAGAACTCAGGCAGGAGGTGGGTGCTGTCAGGCACCATGCAGGAAGGCTGGGTGGTAGTAAGGCCACGCACCTGGGCCGCAGTGATGGTAGTGAACACACACGTGGCGCTGGCTTTTCGGCTAGGTCTAGTGCAATTGTGGAATGAGATGTGGCCAGGGAGGGAAGTGAGTGAAGGCACACAGAACCTCTGTACTGTCCTTGTGTCTTCCTCTGAATCGATTGTTATTTCAAAAGAAAAGATTGAAAGCGGCATCACTGGTGCATCTGTGTGGAGTTCCTGGCCTGCTGATTGAGGCTGCTGACCTTATGTGCAGGTCGGAGCCCTTCCTGATACTTTCCCAACATGCGTTTTCTTGGCCACGATGGAACAGCTGTGGAGCTTGTGTTTTTGGGGAGTGAATCTGCCTTCCTGTGACTCCCACTCAGAAAGTCTGCAGAGAACAGAGAATGTCGTAGATCAGGAAGCCACCTCCTTAGCAAGGCAGCCCTTCAGTGGTTGATGCCTATGTTGTTTCCATTATGCAAAACAACTCCAATTGTTGTGGTTTTTTTTTTTTTTTTTTTTTGAGACAGGGTCTAGCTGTATCATTCAGGCTGCAGTGCAGTGGTACAGTCACAGTTCACTGCACTCTCAACCTCCTGGGCTCAACTTATTCTCCTTTCTTGGCCCCCCAAATAGATGGGACTACAGGTGTCTGCCACCATGTGCAGCTAATTTTTTTCTTTTCTTTTCTTTTCTTTTTTTTTCGGTAGAGATGAAGTTTCACTTTGTTGCCTAGGCTGGTCTCGAATTCCTAGGCTCAAGTGATTCTCCTGCCTTGGACTCCCAAAGTGCTGGGATTACAGGCATGAGCTGCCGCTCCCAGCCCTACATCCCCAGTGTTTAAGCCATGACTCATGCACTGGCAATGGCAGACGCCAATCAGGATAATCTCTCTTGTACTTTTATTGAGTTTCCCTCTTGAAATTCAGTGACTCAATAATATCTTCAGGGAATGTGCTCCAGATGTCTCATGACTGGCTGAACCAGAACTTAGGTAATGGGGAGTGAGGGAGATCAAATAAATATCATGCCCCACCCATTCCCACCCCTGAAAAAGATGAGCAGCTGTGCTGTGTTTCTGAGGAGGAGTGTGCCTTTAACACATTGGGGGCACCTGTGTCTCAAGTCTCGGTATACTGTCAGTCCCATACTCTCGTGTGTGCATGGGCTATGTCCATGACTACTGTGATTTCCTGGAGGGGTTTGCAGGAGAGTCTGGCTGGCCGCTCCCAAGTGCCCATGTCTTGGTGGGGTGACTTGTGTCTGCTGTAACCAAGGTGGGATGAAGTGGAAGGAAGACCAACATTTTCCTACTACCTTTGAATATTGGCAGTCATGACCCATTTTACCAAGCCCTTCAGTCAAGAGCGAGTCAGCTGACTTCCATCTCAGGAGAGAAAGATGGGTCTTTAATTAAATCCTAGGGAGGCAAGGCCATCTGGTGGACAGGAAGCCGTGTGTCCACAGACCAGCACGCTCCCTTTAAAGCTGAGGGCCCCAGTGCTGTTCTTCTCTATAGGTGGCTTTTTTGGAGGGATCTTCTGTGAGTTGACTGACTCCATCGTCCATCTCTTTGGGAATCAGCAGTGGAAATACCTGCCAGCAGTGATGGAGACCTTCATTTAGGGAAGCAGCTGATTTGGGTGTTTACAGTGAATGTTGCAGTGAAATTCATTGTGATTTTAGGGACAATGCTTTCGGTTAATTTGTGCTCAGCAACATAAAAACTTATAAACTTCTCAGATTTTATGGCAAGGGCATTTTAAAATAGAAAATGTCCCACAGTGAGGGAGGGAATCAGCCCGTTCCCTGGCGCTCGGTCTGTGTTGCTGGTGACGGGATGCCCTCCACACGAAAGGGAGTGCGTTCCTTTACTGTGGTGGGTGAGAGGCCCTGAACATTCGCCTTCAAGTTACTAGTTGGAAATGACATGTACTCTGCAGGCTAGACAAAGTTTTAAAGTATTTTCTTTTTCATCCAAATTGATTAGTGAAGCAAGATCCTGATCTACCTTGGCATTTGCACCTATTTTATTTTTGAAATGAAGAAGTTGTTTAAACATTCAAGGTCAATATCTTGATAAAAGATAAATGTCAGTCGTTATTACTTAGAAAAAATGCTAAGGCAAGAACAGGCGATTTTCAAACTGGCTTGCTATTTGTTTCTATCAAGAAGTTAAAACGTTCCAGCTTTCTTCTGTCTTCATTTGCACGATGAGTGTCTGTAATGTAACCCCAGTCATGAAATAGTGGAAGCTGGTATTCTTTGCATCATATGGTTTTAACATAATTATGATCATATTCTGGTAACAGGCAACTCATCTTTCAATAAGAGCTAATTGCGTTCTTGAAAAGGAAACAAATATTTATATATGAAATTATATTTTCTTATTGATGAATTATAATTTCCGGTGGCTGTTCCTGTACAAGAAAAAGCTAAGACTTGCATGAATCTTTGATATAAAATTGTAAATGCTCAGAGCTGACTCTGTCAGCGGAAGCTGACGTCCTTTGCATGGTTCTTACTGTACCTTAAGTTGGAGAACAGTGTCCACCTCCGCAGGAGGACTTGTACTCATGAGATCACCATGCCAAGGCCAGTGCCTGCTTTCCCCACCCTCGCACTCAGGGTCTGTCAGGGAGGAACCCTCCAACTGCTCCATGATGCTCCTCCCCTTCTGCCCCTGCCATGTGCCTGGGAACTCAGAGAGGGAGCCCAGGCCTCCTAGTCCTGATTCCACCCAGGCAGGCTCCCGAACATGGGTGAGACCACATGCCCCTTCTAACACCCAGATGTGACCCAGTGAGGAGCTGGGGTCAGGTCAGCAGCATCCAGAGGCTCCAGGGGATGTAGAATCACACTGCCATGACCACACCCTTCCTTGCAGGCCTCTAGTACCCCTTCCTGCCCATTGGATTTCCCTGGCAAAAGCTGTGCTGCCAGCTGGGTGGGGGCCCTGATGTGGAGCAGACAGAAGTGCAGCTGCACAGTACAGTCTGGGGACCCTCTCCCATTCCCGTGCTGCCGGAGGCAGGTTTCCCACAATGCTCAGTCGGCTCTGCCTCCTGCTTTCCAGTCTCCTGAGGCTCAGATGCCCCAACTCCCAGTTCTGTCTCCTGAAACTCGCCTTCGTCCCCTCCTTCAGTGGAATGCATTTTTTTCTATTTGTCAAGTCCAGCAGAACAGATGTTAGAATGTCCCCAGTCTCCATTTCATTAGAACATTTCAGAGACGTCATGTGGGATAATTGGTTTTTTCTATGACGGTTTATTTGACCTAAGGAACAAGTAATAGATTTTTGGAAGGAGATTCTAACTATTGAGAATTAGATTGTTATTCAGAGTTAATATCCGAATACAGACTTCTGGTGTTGCTTCTGACATTTTTTTTTTTTTTTTTTTTTTTTTTAGTGTGAATGATGAAGTGGAATTTCTAAATTCAGGGAAGGGAATTAGCTTTACACGTTGGAATTTTTTTCAGCTCACATAGCTCATAGTGGAAGTGGATAAAGTCAGGTAATTATGTCCTGTGTCGGTGGGAAGCAGAGTCCATGACCTGGACTTATTTAGCTCAATGTTAGTTTTTATTCTTCAAGGTACTTGCATAATAAAGAACTAGAAATTGACCCTTTTCCTTTCACTTGCCCTGGGTGTAACGGGGGCCATGTTTCATTTGTCTCCAGCAGCCTAGACCTTGCTCACATAGTCCTGCCGCTTTGCAGAGGAAAGAGGAGGTAATTTTGCAGATTATAATCCAAACCAGATAAATAATAGCAAACACCCATTTATCTGTTTGAAATACTTTTTAGAATAATGTGTTTGGAATTAGTTTTTCAGTAACAAGTCAGTAAGGTCTTGTATTTCTGCACAGTTGATTAAAACAGTGAAAGGTGACGGCATAACTCATCTTAAGAAATTTCCAGGTATACCTTATACTAAAAAGAATATTAGTATTTCACTATAGTTGCTTTTAATATTATGGTATCAGTGAGCTAAAGACTTACTCCTCTTCAACAAACTGAAGATTTTAAAAATATCTTAATTGGTTACTCACAAGCAATTTAAATACATAGGTGCACACACATGCACACACAGACACATGCACACACGTGCATGGACATGTGCACACATTCACACAACTTTACACACGTGCACACATGCACAGACACATGCACATGCGCACACTCAGATAGTCACCTTCACATGCATGCGCACACACATTTACACATGCACACAGATGTACACACGTGTGCACAGTCAGATGTCACACATTTACACACACATGCACACACACATACACACAGAGTTTGGGCAGTCAACAGTAGAGCTGTTTGGTAATCTGCATGTCCAATTCCACTTTTAACATCAAATGGAGCTTGATGAGTTTTAAACACACTTTACATGAGTGGGTGAGGCTTCTCCCGTAGGTAGCCACCAAAGTGGTATCATTTCAGGGACCTAAGAATAATTTCCTCCCAATTTCCTGACATAATGTTTGATTTTTGCCTTCAGAAATGAATTCCTAAGTTTCCTGAAGACTTTTTGTTTTTAGCTAAACTTTAAAAACCCCTTGGAAATCTGAACCCTGGGCAGCCTCATGGGGCTCCTTTCTCCCGGGTCCCGCCACAGGCAGGGCCCTGCACAGCAAGGCCTGGACAAGGGGTCTCAGTTCGAGGCACGGACATGAAGCCTAGAGTCAGGGACGGACGTTTTCCCAGGGCTTTGCATTTCGCTGAGGACATTCTTTTGCTCTCTGTTCCTCCTTGGCTCACTCTGAATTCAAGCTGGTTGTTTGAGTGACTCAAGCACGAGGCATGGCCTTCACAGAGGAGGCGCCCCTTGGGATGTTTTCTCGGCCCTCTGAACACACATCGGGTCCTTCACACACGCAGCCCACGTCAGGGGAGGAGCACGCTCTGTTCCGCACTCACAGACTCAGCTAGGTGCAGTGCCAGCCCCGTGCCAGCCTAGTATTTTCTCCTCGAAGTTTTGCCTTTTAACTTTTGTCCTCACTCAGGCCAGATACATGTGACACTCCCTGCAAAGTTCCATCTCGCACGGGCTTAAATCTGCTTCCCTGTACTCTTCCTGTTGTTTCCTCTGTTGCGGCGATTAAAGTTAAAATAGAAGATGAAGAAGCCCTCTTAGAACTCTGCCTACCACACGGGTACTGTGTCTTTGTGATAGACAGTGCCCGCGACAAATGCTTCCTGGCCCCACAGGCTGCTGCCCGAGGGAGGATCTCCGCTGGTCCCTGCGTGGCTGTCTCTGCGGATACTTTCAGCAGCCCTGTGGACATCCTTGCACCAGCTCCTGCTTTCCAGTGCTCCCCCGCCTCCACCCATCGTCATACACATGCCGGGTTCTGCTGGGACCACGTCCCATGAGTATGTGTCTTGTGCCTGGCAATTGCACCTGTGTGTTCTTATTTCACCTCTCTGCAACATTGGGGTCCCTGCCAGTGTGGCTTCAGTTTTGTAGATGGGGAAGTTGAGACTCTACTAGAAAGGCATTTCTCTTCCTCTTGCAAGCTCACAGTGCCGGGGTCTCCCTGCTCCCAGCCTGCCGGCCCCTGGGTGCCTGTGTTCTCTCCCTGCTCCCAGCCTGCCGGCCCCTGGGTGCCTATGTTCTCTCCCTGCTCCCAGCCTGCCGGCCCCTGGGTGCCTGTGTTCTCTCCATGCTCCCAGCCCGCTGGCCCCTGGGTGCCTGTGTTCTCTCCCTGCTCCCAGCCTGCCGGCCCCTGGGTGCCTCTGTTCTCTCCCTGCTCCCAGCCTGCCAGCCCCTGGGTGCCTGTGTTCTCTCCATGCTCCCAGCCCGCTGGCCCCTGGGTGCCTATGTTCTTTGCAGTCCATTATGAAGTCTTTTCCCTGTTCCAGTTTTTGATCCAGTTACTCAAGAACCATGCTGCTCACTCCTTTCATATCTATCTATAGTCAACAGCTACCTGTACAGACTTCCATGTTTTGAACTGCATTATTGGTGTGAAGAGTTAAGCATTTGTGAACTAACTGCTCACCATGTACTGCCCAGTGTGGGATACAATAGAGCTTTGAGCATCTTGTGGGTTGATAAGGAAAAGCCACAGGTACAGATTAAAGGATGAGAGGAGAGAGGACAGCCTCCTGCAGGCTGTGTAGAGCCAGTGCTCTGGCGCTCTAGGGAGAAAGATGGGAGGTGCCGCTGGACCAGCTGGAATCTGGACAGGAGGCAGAGGAGCCAGGCTTTCCCAGGAGGGGCAGCATCCCAGGGTCTCAGTGGGAGAGTGGTGGGGTGAGGATGAGTGATGATGTTGTCACGGAGGTCTCTAGGCAGCACTATTATGACCAGGGCAGCACATGGACAGATGCGCCTCCACCTTGTGCATGACCAGGAGCCTTGGCTCATGTGTTATGTGGGGTTTCCGTACCCCAGGGCTGCTAGAGACCATTTCCAGGGCCTTGGAGACAGGACGGGGACTGAGTGAGCCTGCAAGGAGCCTGCTGTGTGCGAATGGACTTGTCTGGGTGTGAGTGGGTGCCTCACTCCTCTCCACGCAACCGGGTTCATCCCCTTCCCTGGCCTCAGATGATATAGCTCAGGGCCAGAGTCCCCATCCCAGGCCTCCGGATGCTTTAGCTCAGGGCCAGCGTCCGCGTCGCCAGCCTCCAGATGCTTTAGTTCAGGGCCAGCATCCCCGTCCCCGGCCTCCGGGTGCTTTAGCTCAGGGCCAGCGTCCCTGTCCCCAGCCTCAGATGCTTTAGTTCAGGGCCGGCGTCCGCGTCC